>CAUYPK010099024.1:0-39327 GCA_963574355.1 Loris lydekkerianus
ATGGGGTTCACCAATGAACAAAAGCAAAAGAGAAGTGAATTTTGTCAGGACCTTTTGGACAGGCAAGATAATCTTTTAGGCTTGTCATCACTGGTGATCAAACATGGGTGTACCAATATGTTTGTGAAACAAAGTGTCAAAGTGCACGGTGGAAGTCAGCCAATTCTCCGTGACCAAAAAATTTCCATCAGTACAAAATCAAGAGCCAAAATGATGTTGCTAAGGTTTTTTTTTTTTTTTTTTTTTTTTTATAAATTTGTGCCAACTGGACAAACAGTTAACTAAGTTTACTATTTGGAAATGCAGAAAAGGCTGTTTAAAAAAATGTAAATAATCTGACTTTTTCATCAATAGCTCATGGCTCTTTTATTAAAACAATGCACCACCAGATCCTATAGCACCATCGGTGAAGGAGTTTTTAGCCAGTAAGCTAATAACTGTTGGAACATCCTCCCTACTTACTTGATCTGACCCCAATGACTTTTTTCTTTACCTGAAGACAAAGGAAATATTGTAAGGAAGACATTTGGATGACATTCAGGACATTAAGGGAAATATAATGACAGCTCTGATGGTCATTCTACAAAGTGTTCCAAAATTGCGTTGAAAGGTGGACGAGGTACTGGCTCCCAAGAGGAGTACTCCAAAGGTGACCATAGTGATATTCAGCAGTGAGGTATGCAGCACTTTTTCTAAGATGACTTTGTGAACTTAATTATCAGAACTTGTATATAAATATAAAAATTATGAAGAAAGCATTTTACTCATTTGTACAGAGCAGTAACACATATCAGGCATTTTAAAGGTATCTTTCAAGTTTATAATTTTTGCTCTTCTCTGGAGTCCTGCCCCCAAGTCCATTGGGTGAATTTCTGGCAGTAAAATTTGTCCTGTATAGTATCTCTACTATTACTGAGACTAAAGACATCTGACCCAATTAAGATTGTTTTTCACCAGGTCTTTTTTTTTTTTTTTTTTTTTTTTAATTAAATCTTATCAGTGTACATTAATGCAATCATGGGGCAACATGCACTGGTTTTATATACAATTTGAAATATTTTCATCAAACTGGTTAACATAGCCTTCCTGGCATTTTCTTAGTTATTCTGTTAAGACATTTATATTCTACATTTAGTAAGTTTCACATGTACCCTTGTAAGATGCACTGTAGTTTCACCAGGCCTTTTAAAAATACGTCTAAATGTTGCTTTGAGAAGAAATACATGTCCTTTGGTTCTCATATGTGGCTTCCCCAGAGTAACACTTTTGCTCTTTCTGTCTGCCTATTACTCATTATATTATTTATCTTCCTGCTTAGATAGTAGATATTGGCCTTCATTTTTTACCTTAATTGTTCCTTGGTTTTCTACTGAACAGAGTTAAAATTTTGCACCCCAGTAGCTCCTTTCCCCAGGTTTTCCTTACTTTGTCTCCTCTCTCATGATGCAGGTTTCCAGAAGAGATTCTATTTCTGTAGGGGTGAGACCTGAATCTCTGAGAAGGTTTAATTCTGGAAGTAAAGAAGTACAACATCCCTTTGACCTTAAATTCAATCAGCATTCTCCAATCCTAGGAATAAAGCTGATATTTTTATCTTCATTTGTCTGATTCGTACATCTCTAAAATTGGTTTCCCATGGGGAGAAAGAGGTGTGATTAATTATCACCCTCCAACTGCAACAACTGGCAGGCAGTCTGCAGAGTGGCTGGAAAAGCAGAGAAAAACAGCTTCAGGAAAAGAGGTGATGCAGATGCAGACTTGAAAGGATAAATGTTGATCAAATACCTAATTCAAATGGCTTTTCTATATCTTCTTCTAGTTACTTCTTTCATTCCAGCTACATTTCTTTCTCCCCTTGATTCCAAAGACACACACATTTCTTCAGAATAAATTCTCCTTTAGAACCCAAAGATAATGAACTGATTTCAAGCATTTTTCTCTCTGCCAACATGAGAAATTTAAAATTACATTTCTGTTAATTCCACAATAGTGAAAATTTTAATTATTGGTTGCTAGGAAACCTAGTCTAAGCCATGTAGATGTCATGACCCTGGAGAAAGCCACCATTTGGGGCAGGTAGATTACATTCTTGTAGCCCGAAATGGATGTTTTTAGTATAAGCCTTTGAAGTGAAGAAGAGAAGGAAAAAGAACATCAAGAAAGGGATGGTACTCATTGGACGAGCACTGGGGAATTCAGAACCCAGCCTTTAACTTAACCACTGTCCTGAGTTCTAAAAGTCAAGGTGGGAGGAATGTACCCCAAACCCACTGAAAACAGCCCTTACTAGATGATGATACTGGGGGTAATTTTAGCAGAGGTATAACAAAGCGATTGAAAATTAGCTAAGAGTGTTAAATGGGGAACTTACTGATATTTAGCTACATTTGAGATCACCTCTGCAGAGTTAAAGGGTATAAAGTTTCTTGAGTTGAGGAGATTAGCCTTCCCAGTTTTTTTTTTCCAGATTAATATGAGGGCATATATGATTATGTTACATAGTTTGCTTTTGTAAGATTAAAGTTCAAGCTCCAGCTGTGTCCTTGGCCCAGGAAGTATGCCATATACGTGTGCAATGTACCCATTGGTGGGAACTTACTCAATCCCTTTCCCCACCACCCTACTTGAGTTTAATTGAGTTTTTCTCTCATGTGAGCATGTAGCTATGAATATACTTGTTTCCATTTACTACTGGGTATCGAGGATGCTTGATTTTCCATTCTTGTGATACTTTGCTTAGGATATATTCTCCAAATCCATGCAGGTTTTTACAAAAGATACAAAATCTCCATCTTATTTATGGCAGAATAGTATTCCATAGTATACATATATACAATTTATTAATCTATTCATGTGTTGACGGGCACTTAGGTTGTTTCCATATCTTTGTGATTGTGAATTGTGTTGTTATAAACATTATATGCAAATATCCTTATGCTAAAATGCCTATTTTTCTATTGGGTAGATATCTAGTAATGGGATTGCAGGATCAAATGGTAGGTCTACTTTTAGTTCTTTAAGGAATCTCTATAATTCTTTCCACAGGGGCTGCACTAGCTTGCAGTCCCACCAACAGTACATGGGTGCTGCCTTCTCTCCATACTTATGCCAACATCTGTAGCTTTGGAACTTTGTAATGTGGGCCATTCTCACTGGAGTTAGATGATATGTGTATATCAACATGTTTTTATTTTATTTTTTTTCTTAAATCATAGCTGTGCACATTAATGTAATCATGGGGTATAATGTGCTAATTTTATATAGCATTTGAAATATTTTCATCACACTGGTTAACTTAGACTTTATGGCTATTTCTTAGTTATTGTGTTAAGACCTTTATATTCTACATTTAGTAAATTTCACATGTACCCTTGTAAGATGCACCATAGGTGTCGTCCTACAAATTACCCTCCCTCCACCCATCCTTCCCCCTCTCCTCCCATCCCTCTCACCTTTCCTTTTCTTCTTGGGCTATAATTGGGTTATAGCTTTCATATGAAAGCTATAAATTGGTTTCATAGCAGGGCTGAGTACTTTTTCTTCCATTCTTGAGATACTTTGTTAAGAAGAATGTGTTCCAGCTCCATCCATGTAAACATGAAAGAGGTGAAGTCTCCATCTTTCTTTAAGGCTGCATAATATTCCATGGTGTATATGTACCACAATTTATTAATCCATTTGTGGGTCGATGGGTACTTGGGCTTCTTCCATGACTTAACAATTATGAATTGGGCTGCAATAAACATTCTGGTACAAATATCTTTTTTATAATGTGATTTTTGGTCTTCTGGATATATACCTAGTAGAGGAATTGTAGGATCAAATGGCAGATCTATTTTTAGATCCCTAAGTGTCCTCAAAAAACATCTTTCCAAAAGGAACGTACTAGTTTGCATTCCCACCAGCAATGTAGAAGTGTTCCCTTTTCTCCACATGCATGCCAACATCTCTGGTTTGGGGATTTTGTGATGTGGGCTAATCTTACTGGAGCTAATTCAGAGCTAATTACTGAGATGATATCTCAAAGTAGTTTTGATTTGCATTTCTCTAATGATTAAGGATGATGAGCATTTTTTCATATGTCTGTAGGCCATGCACCTATCTTCTTCCGAGAAGTTTCTCTTCAAGCCCCTTACCCACCCTGAGGTGGGATCACTTGTTTTTTTCTTGCTAATATGTTTGAATTCTCTGTGGATTTTGGTTATGAAACCTTTATCAGAGACATAACCTACAAATATGTTCTCTCTTTCAGAGGGCTATCTGCTTGTTTTACTTACTGTGTTATTGGCTGTGCAGAAGCTTTTTAGTTTGATCAGGTCCCAGTAATGTATTTTTACTGTTGCTTCAATTGCCCAGGGGGTCCTCCTCATAAAAAATTCACCCAGGTCGATTACTTTAAAGTGCTTTCCCTGCACTTTTTTCTAGTATTTTTATAGTTTCATGTCTTAAGATTAAATCTTTAATCTAGTGAGAGTCTATCTTAGTTAATGGTGATAAGTGTGGGTCCAGTTTCAGTCTACAGGTTCCCAGCCAGTTCACCCAGCACCATTTGTTAAATAAGGAATCTTTTCCCCACTGAATGTCTTTAATTGACTTGCCAAAGATCAAATAATGGTAAGTAGTTGGGTTCATCTCTTGGTTCTCTATTCTGTTCCATACTTCTACCTCTGTTTTTGTGCCAGTATCATGCTGTTTTGATCACTATTGATTTATAGTATAGTCTGAGGTCTGGCAGTGTAATTCCTCCTGCTTTGTTTGTATTTCTGAGTAATGTCTTGGCTATTCGAGGTGTTTTCTGATTCCATATAAAATGAAGTATTATTTTTTCAAGATCTTTAAAGTATGACAGTGGAGCTTTAATAGAGATTGCATTAAAATTGTATATTGCTTTGGGTAGTATAAATATTTTAACAATGTTGATTCTTCCTAGCCATGAGCATGGTATGTTTTTTGATTTGTGAACATCTTCAGCTATTTCTTTTCTTAGAGTTTCATAGTTCTCTTTGTAGAGATCTTTCACGTACTTTGTTAGGTACACTACCAAATATTTCATGTTCTTTGGCACTACTGTGAAGTGAATAGAATCCTTGACTGTTTTTTCAGTTTGACTATTGTTGGTATATATAAAGGCTACAGATTTATGAGTGTTGATTTTGTAACCTGCGATGCTGCTGTATTCCTTGATCACTTCTAAGAGTTTTGTAGTAGAATCCCTGGGGTTTTCCAGATATATAATTATATCATCTGCAAAGGGTGAAAGTTTGATCTCCTCTGATCCTATCTTGATATGCTTGATTGCCTTTTCTTCCCTAATTGTGATGGTCATACTTCCATTACAATGTTAAAGAGCAATGGAGACAATGGGCAACCTTGCCTGGTTCCCGATCTAAGTGGAAATGATTTCAATTTAACTCCATTCAATACAATATTGGCTGTGGGTTTGCTGTAGACGGCCTCTATCAGTTTAAGAAATGTCCCTTCTGTACCCATTTTCTTAAGTGTTCTGACATGAAAGGATGCTGGATATTATCAAAAGCTTTTTCTGCATCAATTGAGAGAATCATATGATCTTTGTTTTTTAATTTGTTTATGTGATGAATTATATTTATATATTTATATTGAAGCAGCCTTGAGACCCTGGGATAAAACTCACTTGGTCATGGTGTATAATTTGTTTGATATGTTGCTTGATTCTGTTTGCTAGAATCGTGTTGAATACTTTTACATCGATATTCATTAGTGATATTGGTCTATAATTTTCTTTTCTTGTTGGGTCTTTTCCTTTGTTTTTTAATTTGTTTATGTGATGAATTATATTTATATATTTATATTGAAGCAGCTTTGAGACCCTGGGATAAAACCCACTTAGTTATGGTGTATAATTCATTTGATATGTTGCTTGATTCTGTTTGCTAGAATCGTGTTGAATATTTTTACATCGATATTCATTAGTGATATTGGTCTATAATTTTTTTTTCTTGTTGGGTCTTTTCCTGGTTTGGGGATCAAGGTGATGTTTGCTTCATAGAATGTATTGGGTAGTTCTCCATGTTTTTCTACATTTTGGAAATGGTTGAGTAATATAGGTACCAGTTCTTTAAAGGTTTGGTAGAATTCTGATGTGAAGCCATCTGGTCCTGTGGTTTTCTTTTTAGGGAGATTTTGTATAGTTGATTGATGCAATTTCAGAACTTGATATAGAACTGTTCAACATTCCACTTCATTCTGGCTAAGTCTAGGAAGATGGCATGCTTCCAAATATTGGTCTATTTCCTTCAGATTTTCATATTTCTGAGAATAGAGTTTCTTGTAATATTCATTAATTTTTTTGAATTTCTGAGGCATCTTCTGTTATTTCATCTTTACCATTTCTGATTGATGAAATTAGAGATTTTACTCTTCTTTTCCTGTTTAGGTTAGCCAAAGGCTTATCTATTTTATTGACCTTTTCAAAAAAACAACTTTTTGATTTATTGATCTGTTGTATAATCCTTTTGTTTTCAATTTTATTTAATTCTGCTCTAATTTTGGTTATTTCTTTTCTTTTGCTGTGTTTGTGGTTGGAATGTTCTCCTTTTTCCAGTTGTTTGAGATTTCCCATTAAGTTGTTAACTTCCTTTGTTTGCATTCTCTTGAGGAAGGTTTGACAGTACTATACATTACCCTCTTAGGACTGCCTTTGTGGTATCTCAGAAGTTCTGATAATTCATGTCTTTCTTATCATTTTGTTCCAAAAATTTGGTAATTTCCTTCTTAATCATGTCTATGACCCAGCTATCATTCAACATAAGATTATTTAGCTTCCATGTTTTTGTAGGAGTATGCAGATTCCTGTTGTTACTGAGTTCAACTTTTCTTCCATGATGGTCCAAGAAGGTGTAAGGAAGAATTTCTATTCATTTAAATTTGTTGAGGTTAGACTTGTGACCTAAGATGTGATCAATTTTGGAAGATGTTCCATGGGCTGATGAGAAGAATGTGTATTTAGTCTTCTTAGGATGAAATGTTCTGTAGATGTCTATTAAATCCAATTGTTGAACAATTATGTTTAAGTCTAAAATTTCTTTGCTTAACTTCTTATTGGAGGATCTATCCAACTCTGCCAAAGGGGTGTTAAAGTCACCGAGTAGTATGGTGCTGGAGGAAATTAAGTTGTGCATGTCTGTTAGAGTCTCTCTTATAAATTGAGGTGCATTCTGGTTGGGTGCATAAATGTTAATAATTGAAATCTCATCATGTTTAGTGTTACCCTTAACAAATGTGAAGTGACCATCCTTATATTTCCTTAATTTTGTTGGTTTAAAACCTATTGTATCTGTGAATAAAATTGCAACTCCTGTTTTGTTCTGATTTTCATTTCCCTTAAATCTAGATGATCATTCCTTCTCCCTGAGTCTGTATGTATCTTTGAAGGTAAAATGAGATTCTTGTATGCAGCAGATATCTGGCCTGAGTTTTTGTATCCAGTCAGCCCTCCTGTGTCCCCTGAGAGGATAATTTAAGCCATTCACATTAATTGTGAATATTGATAAGCCTGGTAGAATTTAGGGTATCAAGTTTTTTGAAAGTCTAGTGGACATTTTTAATTCTATTGGCACTGTGGAAGTTGGAATTTGATCAAAAGTTTCTGAGTGAGTTTACTTTTGTGCTGGAGGATTGTGCTGATCATTATGGAGGATAGGTCTGAGAATATCCTGGAGAACTGGTTTAGTTATGGAAAATTTCTTCAACATGTGAATGTCATTAAAGTATTTAATTTCTCCATCATAAATGAAACTCAGTTTCACTGGATTGAAAGTTATTTTGATTTAGGAGATTAAAAGTTGATGACCACCCTCTTCTCGCTTGAAATCTTTCAGCAGACAGATCTGCGGTCATTTAAATATTCTTCCCCTTGTAGGTTATGGTTTTCTTACATCTGACTGCTTACAGAATTTTCTCCTTCATTTTAACTGTGGAGCAGTCAATTATAATGTGTCTAGGAGATGTCTTATTCGGGTTGAGTCATGCTTGGGTTCTGAAACTGTTTGCTATCTGAATTTCAGAATCTCTCAACATGTCTTGGAAGTTCTCCTTCATTATCTCATGAAGTGGAGCATCTGTGCCCTTCAAAGCAACCTTGTTGCCTTCAGGAATTCCTATAAGGTGAATGTTAGTTTTCTTCAAATTATCCCAGAGCTCTCTGAGAAAATGATCCATTTTTGCTCTCCACTTCTCTTTCTCTTGGGTATTGGCAGCATTCAAAAGCTTTGTCTTCAATGTCAGAAATCCTTTCTGTGCCTGCTCCATTCTGTTACTGAGAGATTCTACTGTATTTCTCAGATCTTTGAAGGCTGCAAATTCTTGTCTCAATGTGTCAAAATCTTTGATGATTTTGTCTTTGAATTCATTGAATGCTTGAGACAATTTTTGAAATGCTCCTTGAATTTCTAATTCAAATTTTACCTCAATTCTATTAATTTTATTCACAATCCAAATTCTGAATTTGATTTCTGACATCTCAGCCATTTGTTTATGAATGGGATCTTCAGTTGTGTTCGCCATGTCATTCCTTGGAGCAGTTCAACTGGAGAGTAGATCAAATCTGGTTATTCATGTTACTGGAGTTTTTCCAGCTGATTCCACCCCATGATTATTTTACACCGTTTGGCTAGATGAGCAGATAAGGTGAAGTTGGGTTGGGGGTCCCTGGAGTAGTGATTAACCAGCCCTTTAGCTAAGAGCTGGGACTGGTGTCTGTACCTTTTCCCCTAGAGCTTTGCAAAGGACCCATACAGTGCTACAGTCACTGGGAAACTGCTTGGTGTGGTGGGGCTAAGTGGCTCTGTCTTGCTTTCAGCTGGTCTCTGTCCTACCCTAGTGAATCAGTTACTCTGGGTTGAAGTCTCAGCTATGGAGAAATACCAGAAATTATGTCACACACACAACACCACCCACGGGCAATAACTGGAAAAGGAAAATCAAACCTTCCCACAACCACATGCCCAGGGTACCACTTTGGATAGTCCTTGGGTGATTGGCCCAGTTTAAGAGGTCCAAATCACTTGTCCCAGTCAGCACTGGTCTCAGATGGGAGAGTTCAAAAGGTCTCCAGCAACTAGATAGTAGCAACTAGATAGCTTCTACTGGAAGCTTGAGTTTGACTTGCTCTGGTGCTCCATGAGGTCAGAAGGACCCACCTAGCAAATGAATTAGTCAAGGAAGGTTGATTCCTCCTTCCCCACCTTGTACCTCAGTCACACCCAGTCAATAGTAACCTTGCAGTACTGTGATCCAGTTCCCTTCAATGAGCAGATGCTCCTGGGGTTTGTGCCTGCCTGAGTCATGGGGAATCTATGTCTCCTCGGCCAGGCCACCACACTTTGACACTATACGGCAGGGGGAGCTGAGGCCTGACAACCTCAAATGCTTAATGGAAGCTGGAGTGGTTCACTCAGTTCCAGCCCCACCCCTGATTGATGTTGCTGACACTTATATTCTGGTAGAATGAGCAATTCTGTCCTGGCTATATTCCCCTGTGGACCAGGCACTGTTTGAGTTCATAGAAATTGCGACTCAGCCCTGGTCTGTGCTGCTGCTCAGATCTGATATGTCTGTCTCCATTGTGCTCTGTGTTGGAGCAGGCATGATAGCGCTCACATTCAGCTCTCAGTTCCTATCTCTCTCCCTACCCGCTTTTGTCTCAGCTATGATCCTCTGAAGGCCAGGTGCTTCTTAGGCTCACTAAAGCAGTCCTTCTGGTTCATCCCTGCCCTGGGAATATGCTGTCTCTGCACACGCATATTCTAGTCTCAGGCCCCACTGCCCCCGCCCAGGCAAGTACTGCCTCAGGCATATCCTTTACTCATGGGGCCTGCATTTCCATCACAGATCTGTTCCTCCAGTGGCTGCCACTGGAGAAGATGCCTGGCGTCCTCTGGTTGCCCAGAGAGGCAGGGAGTGTCTCTCCAAAATATCCTCAGGGGTGTGAGCCCTATTGTTTCTGCCACTGCTGCTCTGTGCCACAGGGTACCACCTCTCCCTCTCCCATATGTTCCCTCAGTTTACTGTCTTCTCCATACTCCTGTGCCACAGAATCCGCACAGACCACAACAACCCATGCCTTGTTCACGCCTCTCAAGAAAATGCCCAAGAATCTGGAATAGGAGACAGGATTCCTGACCTCAGAGTGAAATTGGAAGGGAGTTCTGGGAGTTCAGAACTGCAGGTAGAGAATATGTACAGTTTTATACAGTTTTATGCCTGGCAGGAGAGTGCCATGGCACACTAGTAAACTTCTCTCTAGGGAAGAAATTCCTGTTTTTAGAGGATCTCTCTTGTGGGATAAAATAGGAGGTCTGAACACTGCTCATTTGCTTGTATAAAGTATACTGTGAGCTGTTCTCATGGGGAACAGGACTCCCATCACTTGGCTGTGGATTTTGTACCTATTATTTGTTTCCTTGGGGCTGCAGCTCACCTCAGCAGGGCTGATATTCATTCTTCAACCTTCTCTCTTGGCTCACCTCTAAACCATCAGCTTACTTGTTAAACTTCTGTCCTTTAACTCTCCTTCTGGATGGGAGCCTCTGTGGAAAGCTCCAGTCAGCCATTTTGCCTCCGCCTCCTCAACATGGTTTTTATTTGTGTTTCTCAGATGGTTAGGGAAAATAAGCCCTTTTCATGTGTTTGTTATCCATTCATCTGTTCTCATGAGAAAAGTTTCTGTTCATTACTCTTGCCCAGTTTTCAATAGGGTTGTTTGATCTTTTCTTATGGATATGCTTGAGTTCTTTGTAGATTCTGGTTATTAGCCCTTTGTCAAATTTGTAGGTGCAAATATCTTCTCCCATTCTGAAGGTTGTCTCTTTGCTTTGTTGATTATGTTCTTACCTATGCAAAAACTTTTTAACTTGATCAGGTCCCTTTTGTTTATTTTTTTTTGTTCCTGACATTGCCAGTGGGGTCTTCATAATTATTTCCCTAGACCAATAAAGTTACATTTTTCCTATACTTTCTCTAGGGTTCTTATAGTGTCGTGCCTTAGAGTTAAATGATTCATCCATATGAGTTAATTTTTGTAAGTCGTGAGAGGTGAGGGTCAGAGGGAACACTACCTAATTTAACCAAATCAGCATTACTCTATTACCTAAACCACACAAGGACTTTATAAGAAATGAAAACTATTGGCCAATATCTCTTATGAACATAGATGTAAAAATCCTCAACTTTCTAAATATAAGAAAGTTCAATCCAGCAATGTATAAGAAGAATAATACACTACAGCCAAATGAGATTTATCCTGGGTATACTAGACTGGTTCAATGTCCAAAAATCAATTTAGGTATTCCATCAGGTCAATAGGCTAAAGAAAATATCTCATGAACACGTTAATAGATGCATAAAAATTATTTGACAAACTCTAAACCTATTCATAATTAAAATATTCTGTTAGTAGATGAGAAGAAATACAGGGAATTTACTCAAGTTCATTAAGAACATCTACAAAATCCTACAACTAACATCATTCTCAATGTTGAGAAACTCTAAGATCAGGGCACAACAAGGATATCCCCTCTTACCACTGCTTTTCAACATTGTACTAAAAATTCTAGCTAGGGTAATTAGACAAGATAAGGAAATAAAAGGAATCATACTGGGAAAGAAGAACCATAAATGTCCTGGCTCACATATGACAAGGTCATCTTAGTAGAAAATCTGAAGAAATCAGTCAAACAAACTCCTCCTGGAACTAATAAGCAATTAGAGCAAGGTGGCAGTATGCAAGGTTAATACATTCATATGCAAAAGTCAGTCACTTTCCTATATACTAAATGAACATACATAATTTGAAATGAAAAACACTTTACCACTTACATTAGCATCCCCCCAAAATGAAATACTTAGAAATAAATCTAACAAAGTATGTACAAGACCTACATGAGGAAAACTATAAAGGTCTGGTGAAAGATATCAAAGAAGAACTAAATAAATGGAGAAATAGCCCATGCTCATGAAGGAGAAGACTCATTAGTGTTACGATTTTACTTCTTCCCAACTTGATCTACACATTCAAGTCCAGTCAAAATGCCAACAATTTATTTTGTGGGTCTTGACAAAGTAATCCTAAAGTTTTTATGGAGAGGTAAAAGACTCAGAACAGCCAGCTCAATACTGAAGAGACCATATTTGCCTCCAAGTGACCTATCTGAATTCACGACTAGTAATAAAGCTATAAAGATCAAGACAATGTGGTATTGGTGAAAGAATAGATCAGTGGAACAGAACTGAAAGTCCAGAAATAAACCTACAAGAATATGGACAACTAATCTTTGACAAGGAGTAATATTCCTTTACTCAATAAAACAAAGTAAAGATAGACTTTTCAACAAATGGTATTGACATAACTGGGCATCAATATGCAAAAATGTGCTAATAAATCTGGCCACAGATCTTATGCCATGCATTAAAAAATTTGCTCAAAATGAGTAATAGATCTAAATGCAAAGCTGTAATATTCCTAGGGGATACTAGAAGAAAATCTGGTGACCTTGGGTATTTGGATGGCTTTTTAAATACTACACCAAATTCATGATCTATGAAAGAAATAAGCAAATAGCTGAATTTATTAAAATAAAAACTTCTGCTTTATAGAAGGTAATGTGAAGAGAATAAGAAGACAAGCCAAACAGTGGGAAAAAATACTTTCACAGGACATCTGATAAAGGACTTGTATCCAAAATTACAAAGTCCTCTAAAAACTCAATAATGAAAAAATAAACAATCAAATTTTAAAATGGGCAAAAAACCTGAACAGACATCTCACCACAGAAAATATACAGATGGTAAATAAGTATGTGGGAAGATGTTCAACATCATATGACATTAGGGAATTGCAAATTAGCATATCATTGAGATACCACTACACACCCATTAGAAAGAGCAAACTTCAAAACACTGACAACACCAAATGCCAAAGAACTTTCATTCACTGCTGGTTAGTATACAAAATGGTATAGCCTCTTTGGAGACAGCAGGAAGTTTCTTACAAAGTTATATAAACCTTTCCCATACGATCTGTCTATCATTCTCTTTGATATTTACCAAGTGAATTGAAAATTTATGTTCATATAAAAACTTGCACATGTTTATAGCAGCTTTATTCATAATTGTTATGAATATAGCAGCTTTATTCATAAAACCTGGAAGCCACCAAGATGTCCTTCAGTAAGTAAATACACAAACTGTGCTACATCCAGTCAAAGGGATTTCATTCAGCACTAAACACAAATGAGGTATCAAGCCATGAAAAGACATGGAGAAAATGTAAATGCATATTACTGAGTGAACAAAGCCAATGTGAAAAGGCTACAATAAGACATAGATAGGATGATTCAAACCATAGGACATTATGGAAAAGACAAAACTACAGAGACAGTAGGAGGGATGAATAAGCACAGCACTGAAGATTTTTAAGACAGTGCAATACTCAAAATCCATAGAATGTATCCGAGAGTGAACCTAATGTAAACTATGGGCTTTGGGTGATAATGATGTGTCAATGCAGGTTTATTGATTATAACAACTGTACTCCCATGGAATAAATATTAATAATGAGGGAGGCTGTGCACGTTGGAGGATAGGAGATATTTAGGAACTCTCCTTTCTTTCTACTCAACTCTGCTGTGAACTCAAAACTACTCAAAGAAAGTATATTAACTTTAAAAAAAAATAAAAAAGATTCAGAAATGCAGAAGTGGTTAAACAATGACTTGGAGTAGAAGATGTTTTTATTTGCTGAATATAAGCACAGAGAAAAAGGCAGCAGAGCATCATTGCCCAGTTTTGAATGTCTGGACTTCATATTGGGATGCTTTGTATTTGAGGGATAACCACACTTCTCAGTTTCGTGTAAGAAATATCTTGTGTGTGTGTCAATGCTAGTGATTGATCCAATTGTTCAATCTCTACACATACAATTTTTGTTCTAATTTAAAGTCCACACTCTCAAAGGCAAATATGTTATTGAACAATCAACATTTACAGAACAACTTCCTACCTTTTTATGAAAAAACAAAAGCTCGTGGCTACATCACCCCACTCAGCTCCTTGACTGACTGTGCTGGCCATGTTGCAGCTGACTTGTGGGTGATTTTTAAAACTGGGTGAATTAAAAAAAAAAATAATAATCCCACTAAAGCAGCTACAGAAAGGGAAACCTCAAGGTATATTTTTAGAATGTCACTGGTGTTCTTTTGTAGCCTATACCAAGTACGTAATACAAGAGACCATAAAATATGGGGGGAAATACTTGGAGCAAATAAATGGCTGATTGTTTTTTCTTTTATCTTAGTACTTTCTCTCTGCAACAAAGATAGGGATTATATAATTGAGGTAGCACCTTTTCTCTTATAAGTCCTGCCCTAAGAGGAGACCCACTTTGCTAGGGTGGCAGTAAAATCACTCTGATCACTGTATGGATTTCCCTAGATCTGAAACTGCATAACCATGTAAATCTAGAGACCACAATTGGGTTGTCTCTAAAGTTTTTCCAGTACCAGCTTAGTTAAGAAACCCTTCTCTCTGGCAACTAAAATTTTCAAATTAAGGATTCCCAAAGAGTTAATATTTTGCATCTATGTTCTAGGTTATTTCAACTTTAAAAAGTTGGTTATATTCCTCTGGCCATTTTGGGGTGTAACTTGCACTAAGTATAACTTGAAGCAGGCAGATGAAGCCATAATGTAAATACTGACACTGTGTCTAGATCTCAGCTGTCCAAGCAAGGAGGGAGAAATGTTATACTACTTTAGACAGGCTTCAACAGGAATAAGAGAATCTGTTCAATGAATGTTAGGTAATGGCTAAGGCTGAGCTGATTGCATAAACGAGGATCAATTATGTCATTTTTTCTAGGGAAAGACAGAAGAGATCTTTAGGAAAGTGGCCTCTTGAACCCAAACCTGAGACAGACATGTTTCTTTCCCTCAACTCAGTGGTTTTACTACTATACTAGGTGGTGTGATAGTGAGCTAAGTGAAAGTCCCTCCTTATAATTCTTTTACTGAATGATTTACTGGTAAACTGTATTTATTTGACTCTATGACAGGCACTTTTTATTACAAGAGTAGGCCTTCATAGATGTTCTAATTAGAATCAATTCCCAGGTCCACCTGTTTTTGTCCGAAAACTAGATACATGTAACAAACCATCTTAGAGGCTTTAAAATTTGTTTTCCTCAGAATCTGAGAGTTCTACAGAAATGTCATGTGAATTTTTCAAGCATCCAATTCAGATCTTGTTTTTAAGTTAATTTAGGTATATTTTAAAATTAAAAACATATACTCACTCTCAAACATGTGATATACTAAATTTACCTTATCAAATGTACATTAAAGCTAAATTTAATTTTGGGTCTGATTCAAATTAAATCTTTCTTGTCAATGTAAGTTAATTAATGGGTTTCCTGATAGTTCAAAATGAGTTCAAAGTATTTCTATTTACAATTATCATGTAATATAGCCTTTTCTTCACATTTTACAAACCCAATACATGAATAACTCAGAGAATAAAACTAAGATAAAAATTTTCCCTTGTAATATTTTATTACAAATGTTTCTGCTCATTCAAACCTTATTAGAAACTTAATCTTGTATAAATAAAATAGAACCCTTGTGCTCTATATGGTGATTCTATATATAGAATATGAGTCTAGAGTGATATGAATATTTAGTCTAGCATGATATAAATAGATATCTCTAGAGTAGTTGTAAAATGATAATAGCTGTTTTGTTTGAATCATTTTACTATTGAGGCAGTTCCATTTGTTTCTTTAATAATTGTAAGATTATTTTCTATACTATTATAGGTTGCAAAAATCATAAAAATTTAATAACTAAATTGAATATTAAATTAACTAATGATTGTAACCAAAGCATAAGTTTACTAATACTACTTTAGACATGATTTCTTCTCATCAGAAAATCTGACTTTCAAAGTAATTAGAATCACAAAACTTAAATGAAATTTTCCTCTAGGGATGCATAAACTATAAGAAAATTAACCAGAATTTTTACTCTCTTAGAGAGCATTCATTTAAAATAGGTTTATTTAAAGTCTCCCACCCATTCACTCAGATACTTTTATAAAACAGTTCATAAACCATGTATTCAATTTATGGAATAGAAAAGGAGATGAGGTAAGGAGAATAAAAGAAACACTTTGAATAGAAAGTTCATTAATTTGTAATAAAATCTTGCTTTATAGAAAGTGTTGACTTTGGGGATGAGGTGGCAAGAAAAAGGTAGGGGGTGGGAGAGGTGAGGAAAAGTACAAATTAGATGGCTCATTTAGACATCACAGCTGCCTGATTAGATGCTAGTGACTTCTTCAGTACTATAAAGAATAATTACCTATATAATATTGTCACAAACATCAGGATTTAAGTCATGCTAAAAATCTCAAACTTGGGCTTCTCAGAGTGTAGAAGTGATATTTGGTGGTGGACCTTTAATGAGATTAAAAACTATGGTTCCTAACTCCCAAATGTTGACCATATTGCATTGGCTTTCTTGTCATTGAAGTATAATCTGAAATATTAACAACTATTAGAAAATAATAAGCATGTTAGGTAGAAAAATTAACATATTTTATTGTACAAAATAAGCACATATTCTAAATATTGGCTACTAATATATTCACTATAAAAGAGAGGCAACAAATTTATTAGGTATAACTAGACACTCAAAACACTAAGCCTCTATTATTAAAGACAGAAGAACCATACTTTTTGAAAAAGTGTGTTTCTTCAGAATTCCACAGAAGAAAAAAATGGAACTGGATAAAATGTTTTTAAAATTCATATAGGAAATGATTGACATTAAAGAAATAATATAACTCATAATGCAATGGCTCTTAATGTGATGACAAATATGCAAAAACATGATAGCAGGATTAGAAAATACAGCCTACTGGTGGATAACAGACTTCAACATAAGACATGAAACTACAAGAATTCTAGAAGAAAATGTTGGAAATCTAATACAGGTATTGATTTTTGCAAAGAATTTATGAAGAAGACCACGAAGGCAATCACAGCAACAATGAATATTAACAAATGGGACTTGATTAAATTAAAATGCTTCACTACAGCAAGGAAACAATCAATAGAATGAACCTACCATTCACAGAATGGGGATGTTATACATTCAATAGAAGATTGATAACCAGAATCTATAAAGAACTCAAACAAATCAACAAGAAAAACAAACAAACAATCCTATAAACAGTGGGCAAAAGATGTGAACAGAAGCTTTTCAAAAGAAGATAGACTAATGTCTGGTACATATATGAAAAGATGCTCAATATCTCCAGTCATCTGGGAAATCCAAATCAAAACCACAATCGGGAGGAGGGTGGAGGCAAGATGGCCAACTGTAGCCAGTTTTCAGCAGAAGCTCCTGTCCAGAGGCAGAAATAATTGCCAGAACCACCCTATAAAGTGGAAGATCAGGAGAGAAAGGATTGATAGGTTTACATCACCCCGGATGAGGCAAGCTGGGACTCCAAGGAAACAAATTTCAGGTACAAAACCCATCCCAAAAAGGAATTCTTCCCATCCCTCTCTCATGAGAATGGCTTGAGGTGAGTAGTAAGAAGAGGACCTTTTGCTTCACCAAAGTGGAGACAATGCGGAGGACTGGGACTCCCTCCAAAGAGAGATAACTGCTGCAAGCCCAGGCAG
The DNA here is from genome assembly GCA_963574355.1 of Loris lydekkerianus. Taxonomy (NCBI): domain Eukaryota; kingdom Metazoa; phylum Chordata; class Mammalia; order Primates; family Lorisidae; genus Loris; species Loris lydekkerianus. The sequence continues at coordinate 17,723 of CAUYPK010099024.1, forward strand.
TTTCTTGCCTAGGCCAAAAGTTGGACTAATATTCTCCCTACCTTCCTGAATACCCTATCCACCCTTCCTCCCTCTCCTGGCAGTCTGGAAGACTACCCCCTGCAGAATCTGAAGTGTCTGGCAGATTTTTGCCAGGGGTCCATCTCATGAGCTGTGAGGCAGTTGCACTGAAACTATAACTTTAATAGAGGTGGGGAGTCACAAGGGGAGAGAGACTTGCCCCATGTTGGAAAGAGCATGGTGTGGGACCACTGCGGCACCTGCCAGCACCCTGCCGCTTCTGCTACCCATGGGGCACCACCCACCAGCTCTCCGGCTCCCTGCCCAATTCCTGCAATCCTCAGCCAAGGTCAGCAGCTCCTTCTGCTGATTCCCAGGCCGGCTCTTGTGACCCATGGCCGGATGCTCCACTTTCAGGCTCCCAGCCCAGCACCTGCTATCCATAGCCTGCAGTTGGTGGCTCTGCCCTCCGGCTCTCACCCAGGCTCCTGAAACCTGTGCCCAGCAGTACCACAGACCGGTGGCACCATCCCTGAAAGTGGCAGTGCCACCCCTGACAGTGGTGGCAGCTCCACTGTCCTTACCACTGGGGTCAAATTTTGGAGAGACATCTCCCCAATTCTGTGGAACACGGAGGGAATCTGACCTGACCTGCAGGGGTTCCAGAGGTGGAGTGTGGCCAAGGCAGAGGCATGGTCTCTGAGGGAGAGAATCACACTCCTCCATGGAGTACAGATGCAGGTGGAACACTCCCCAGTTTCCAATCATCACCTGAGGAAATCAGGCCTGAATGCCTTCTGCCTGCAGGTCACACAGTGAGATGGCTGGTTGGGGAGGCATTGTCTCCACTTTGACTTAGGTGCAAATCCCTGGTGTGCTTGAGTATTAGAGAGAGTTGGGCTATAGCCCTGCTGGGTAACCAGTGACTGGGGGTGTAGAGATGCAAAGTGGGAAAAGAGACACCAGCCCCTCAGAAGAATTCTTTTGCTGGGCAAACCTTTCTGACTCCCTGGCCCAGCAGAGCGAGTCACACTTGAGCTGCCAGTGGACCCCTGCGATCCAATTGCTGGAGATCTTTTGAACTCTCCAACTTGATCTGTGTTTGTGCTCACCAGGACAATTGGTTTGGAACTCTTGATCTTGGCTGATCAGCTGGGGACTCTCCAATGTTATACCCTGGTTGTGTTGTAGAGGGAGGGTTTGATTCTCCTCTCCCAGTTATTGCCAGTAGGGAGGGGGGAGGATGTCTTAATTGCTTGTATTCCTCCACAGCTGAGATTTCAACCCAAAGTCACTGATCCACTAGGATTGGTCAGAGTCTAGCTAAATATAAGACAGACCCACCTAGCCCCATCATACCAAGTGGGTCCCCATAGTCTCAGGCTGTAGTAGTGAAAGGGACCTTGTTAAAGCTGTAGGGGAAAAGCCGCAGTCACCAGTCCCAGCACTCTAGTAAAGGGCTGATTAATTACATCTCCAGGAGCCCTTAATTTAATTCCACCTTACCAGTCTCTCTAAACAAATGGGGAAAAATAACCATGGGGCAGAATCAGTGGAAAAACTTGGGCAATATGAATAACCAGAGTAGATCAACTCCTCCCAAGGTATGACAAAGGAGATGCAACAGAAGATCCTATTTATAAACAAATGGCTGAGATGTCAGAAATTGTGTTCCAAATTTGGATAGCAAATAGAATTAACAGAATTGAAGTAAAATTGGAAGTAGAAGTTCAAGGAATAATTCAAAAGTTGGCTCAAGAATTCATTGAATTCAAAGATAAAATCCCCAAAGATTTTGACAAATTGATACAAGAATTTTCATCCCTCAAAGACCTGAGAAATACAGTAGAATCTCAGTAATACAATGGAGCAGGCAGAAGAAAGAATCTCAGACATTGAAGACAAAGCTTTTGAATGCTTCCAAATGCTCAAAGACAAATGGAGAGCAAAGATGGATCATTCCCTGAGACAGTTGTGGGACCACTCCAAAAAAGCCAACATTTGCCTTATTGGAATTCCTGAAGGTGATGAGAATGATCTGAAAGGCACAGATGTTCTACTCCAAGAGATTTTAGAGGAAAACTTTCCAAACATGGCAAGAGATACCAAAATTCAGATAGCAGACAGTTTCAGAAGCTCAGCATGACTCAATCCAAATAAAGCATCCCTTAGAAACATTATAATTAACCTTGCCAAAGTTAATATGAAAGAGAAAATGCTGCAAGCAGCCAGATGTAAGAAAATAATAACTTACAAGGGGAAGAATATTAGAATGACTGCTTATCTTTCTGCTGAAACTTTTCAAGCCAGAAGAGGATGGTCATCAACCTTCAATCTCCTAAAACAAAACAATTCTCATCCCAGGATCCTGTATCCAACTAAACTGAGTGTCATTTATGATGGAGCAGTCAAATACTTTAATGACATTCACATGTTGAAGAAATTTGCCATAACTGAACAAGCTCTTCAAGATATTCTCAGACCCATCCTCCATAATGACCACCACAGTGCTCTACCACCAAAGTAACGTTGCTCAGAAATTATTGATCACAACCCAACTTCCACAGTGGCAAAAGGATTAAAAGCATCTACTGGTCTTTCAAAAAACATGACACCCAAAATACTATCAGTCTTATCAATTAATGTGAATAGCTTAAATTGTCCACTAAAGAGACACAGGTTGGCTGACTGGATACAAAAACTCAGGCCAGATATCTGCTGCATACAAGAATCTCATCTTATCTTAAAGGATAAATATAGACTCAGGGTGAAGGGACGGTCATCTGTATTTCAGGCAAATGGAAAAAAGAAAAAAGCAGGGGTTGCAATTTTATTTGCAGACACAATTAAGCTTTAAACCAACAAAAGTAAGGAAATACAAGGATGGTCACTTTGTATTTGTTAAGGTTGTAAATCTTGTATATATTGTATATCTATCATGTATACTCAACATGATGAGATATCAATTATTAACACTTATGCCCCAACCTAAATGCTCCTCAATTTGTAAGCCAGACCCTAACAGACATGAACAATTTGATATCTTACAGCACCATAAAATTTGGAGATTTTAACACCCCTTTGGCAGTGTTGGATAGATCCTCCAAGAAGAAACTAAGAAAAGATATTCTGGACTTAAATGCCACCATACAATAATTAGATTTAATAAATATCCAGAGGACATTATATCATAAAAAAATTGAATACACATTCTTCTGATCAGTCCATGGAACATCCTCCAAAATTGATCATATCTTAGGTCACCAGCCTAACCTCAGCAAATTTAAAAGAATAGAAATTATTCCTTGTATTTTCTAAGGTCATCACAGAATAAAAGTTGAACTCACCAATAACAAGAATCTGCATACTCATACAAAGACATAGAAACTAAATAACCTTATGCTGAAAGCTAGCTGCTAGGTCAAAGATGAGATTATGAAGGAAATTACCAAGTTTTGGAACAGAATGATAATGAAGACATGAATTATCAGAACCTCTGGGATACTGCAAAAGCAGTCCTAAGAGGGAAATTTATAGCACTCCAAGTCTCTCTTAAGAGAACAGAAAGAGAGGAAGTCAACAACTGAATGGGACCATCTCAAGCAACTGGAAGAGGAAGAATGCTCCAACCCCAAACCCAGCAGAAAAAAAGAAATAACCAAAATTAGAGCTGAATTAAGTGAAATCAAAACAAAAGCATTATTCAAAAGATCAATGAATCCAAAAGTTGGTTTTTTGAAAAGTTTAACAAAATTGATAAATCCTTGGCTAGCCTAACCAGAAATAGAAAATTAAAATCCCTAATTTCATCAATTAGAAACAACAAAGGTGAAATAACAACAGACACCTCAAAAATACAAAAAATTCTTCATGAATACCACAAAAAACTCTATTCTCAGAAATACAAAAATCTGAAAGAAATTGATCAGTACCACGCCACTTGCTAGACTTACCCATAAAGAATTAGAAATGTTGAACAGACCTATATGAAGTACTGAAATAGCATCAACTATACAGAATCCCCCCAAAAAGAAGAGTGCAGAACCAGATAGCTTCACATCAGAATTCTACCAAACCTTTAAAGAGGAACTAGTACCTATATTACATAACATTTTCCAAAGCATAGAAAAAGAAGAAATACTTCCCAACAAATTCTATGAAGCAAATACCACCCTGATCCCCAAACCAGGAAAAGATCTAACAAGAAAAGAAAATTATAGACCAATATCACTAATGAATATAAATGCTAATATATTCATTAAGATCCTAGCAAACAGAATCCAGAAATACATAAAACAAATTATACACCATGACCCAGTGGGTTTTATTCTAGGGTCTCAAGGATAGTTCAATATGTATAAATCTATAAATATAATACATCACATAAACAAATTAAAAAACAAAGACCATATGATTCTCTCAATTGATGCAGTAAAAGCTTCTGGTAATATCCAGCATCCTTTCATGATCAGAACACATAAGAAAATGGGTATGGAAGGAATATTTCTTAAACTGATAGAGGTCATCCACAGTAAACCCACAGCCAATATGCTATTGAATGGAGTTAAATTGAAATCATTACCACTCAGATCAGGAACCAAGCAAGGTTGTCCATTGTCTCCACTGCTTTTTAACATTGTCATAGAAGTCTTGGCCATTGCAATCAGGCAAGAAAAGGTGATCAAGATATCCAAATAGGGTCAGAGAAGATCAAACTTTCACTCTTTGCAGAAGATATAATTGTGTATCTGGAAAACCCTAGGGATTCAACTATAAACTCTTAGAAGTGATCAAAGAATACAGCAGCGTCTCAGGTTACAAAATCAACACTCACAAATCTGTAGCCTTTATATATACCAACAATAGTCAAACGGAACAAACAATCAAGGACTCTATTTCTTTTGCAGTAGTGCCAAAGAAGATGAAATATTTTGGAATTTATCTAAGAAATGACATGAAAAATCTCTATAAAGAGAACTATGAAACTCTGAGAAAAGAAATAGCTGAAGATATTAACAAATGGAAAAATGTACCACACTCATAGCTGGGAAGAATCAACATTGTTAAAATGTCCATACTACCCAAAGCAATATACAATTTTAATGCAATCCCTATTAAAACTCCACTGTCATACTTTAAAGACCTCAAAAAAACAAATACTTTGTTTTATATGGAATCAGAAAAAAACCTCAAATAGCCAAGACATTACTCAGAAATAAAACAATGTAGGAGGAATCACACTACCACATCTCAGACTATAATATAAATCAATAGTGATCAAAACAGCATGGTACTGACACAAAAACAGAGAGGTAGATATATGGAACAGAATAGAGAACCAAGGGATGAACCCAGATACTTACCATCATTTGATGTTTGATAAATCAATCAAAAACGTTCAGTGGGGAAAAGATTCCTTATTTAACAAATGGTGCTGGGTGATCTGGCTGGCAACCTGTAGAACACTGAAACTGGATCCGCACCTTTCACCATTAACTAAGATAGACTCTCATCGAATAAAAGATTTAACCTTAGACATGAAATTATAACAATACTAGAAGAGAGTGCAGGGAAAACACTTGAAGAAATCAACCTGGGAGAAATTTTATGAGAAGGACCCCCCCAGGCAATTGAAGCAACACTAAAAATACATTACTGGGATCTGATCAAACTAAAAAGCTTCTGCACAGCCAAGAACACAGTACATAAAGCAAGCAGAGAGCCCTCAGAATGGAAGAAGATATTTGCAGATTATGTCTCCAAGAAAGGTTTAATAACCAGAACCTACGGAGAACTCAAATGTATTAGCAAGAAAAGAACAAGTGATCCCATCTCAGTGTGGGCAAGGGACTTGAACAGAAATTTCTATGAAAAAGACAGGTGCATGGGCTAAAGACACATGAAGAAATGCTCATCATCTTTAATCATCAGAGAAATGCAAATCAAAACCACTTTGAGATATCATCTACCTCTAGTAAGATTAACCCACATCACAAAATCCCAAAACCAGAGATGTTGGCGTGGATATGGAGAAAAGGACACACTTCTACACTGCTGGTGGGAATGTACACTAATATGTTCCTTTTGGAAGGATGTTTGAAGAATACTTAGAGATCTAAAAATAGACCTGCCATTTGATCCTATAATTCCTCTACTAAGTATATACCCAGAAAACCAAAAATCACAATATAACAAAGACATGTGTACCAGAATGTTTATTGTAGCCCAATTCATAATCAAAATGTTATGGAAGAAGCCCAAGTCCCCATTGACCCATGAATGGACTAGCAAATTGTGGTACATGTATGCCATGGAATATTATGCAGCCTTAAAGAAAGATGGAAACTTTACCTCTTTCATGTTTATATGGATGGAGCTGGAACATATTCTTCTTAGCAAAGTATCTCAGGAATGGAAGAAAAAGTATCCAATGTACTCAGTCCTACTATGAAGCTAATTTATAGCTTTCACATGAAGACTATAACCCAACTATAGCACAAGACTATGGGGAAAAGGTAAAGGAAGGGGAAGGGAGGGGGGAGGTTAAGGTAGAGGGAGGATAATAGATGGGGCCACACCTCTGGTGCATCTTAGAATGGATACAGGCGAAACTTACTAAATGCAGAATACAAATGTCTACATACAATAACTAAGAAAATGCCATGAAGGGTATGTTGAACAGTTTGATGAGATTATTTCAGATTGTACATGAAACCAGCACATTGTACCCCTTGATTGCACTAATGTACATAACTATGATTTAACAATAAAAACATAAATAAAACAAAAAAAAAAAATAAAATAAAACATCTAGAGTAACTAACAAATAAATAGAAAAATATTGTAAACATCAGTTTTTCAAAGGAAAAATAAAAGGGAGGAAAAAAATCATCCAAAAGAAAGAAAATGAGACAACACCAAAGTAGTTAAATGATTACTTGGAAAGTACAAACTAACACAATTAAGATACCAAAGTATATCAAAATTAAAAAGTGAAAATTAGAGGATAGCACCTGTGGCTCAGTGAGTAGGGCACTGGCCCCATATACCAAGGGTGGTGGGTTTAAACCCTCCCCAGCCAAACTGCAACAGGAAAAGCCATGCATTGTGGCAGGTGCCTGTAGTCCCAGCTACTCGGGAGGCTGAGGCAGGAGAATTGCCTAAGCCCAAGAGATGGAGGTTGCTGTGAGCTGTGACACTACAGCACTCTACTGAGGGTGACAAAGTGGGACTCTGTCTCTTAAAAAAGAAAAAAGTAAAAATTAGACTAACTGCTCTAGTTAAAATGGAACAATTATCAAACTCTGTGCCAGGTTGAGTTCACCATGACGTGACTCTGATATGAAGTTTATGATGAAGCATGTTTGTTCTAAACAGCTTTTAGGGCCAAATATACTAGCAGGCGGGGAAAGATGGGATTAGGCATAGACAAAAGTCAATTTTAATGCAGGTCAAATGATTGCCTTGGCTCACCCCACAGGTAGCTCTGGAGCTAGAAGACCGTTCTGTGTTTTTGTAAGTTGAGTAGTGATGTCCAGATCCATACCATTAGTCCTGAGAAGAAGCCATCCCAGGAAGAGACATGACTATATGTTCTCTGAAATCTAAACAAGGTGACAATATGGGTATTTAATTTTAGGATGTTATTAATTACCTGCCTATGATTTTTACTGAGAACCCAAGAAAACCAACAGAAAAAAAGAATATGACAAGGGTAAAGACAGAAATCAATAAAATTTAAAACAGAAAATCAACAGAGGAAATCATAATAGAAGATCATTGACATGGAGGGCTGGTTCTTTCAAAGTATCAATAAAATTGATAAACTTTCACTAAAACTGATAAAGAAGAAAAGAGAAAATACAAATTACTGATATTAGAATTGAAACAGGAGACATCATTACACATGCTATAGACCTCCGAAGTATTATAAATAAATACAATGAGATCTAGTTTGACCGGTTAAAACTATGTGTGATAGAGGACGGGACATACAAATCAATAGAATAAAATAGAGGCCCCTGAAAGACAATCACACAAATTTTCCCAACTGATATTTGAAAAAGTTGCAAAAGCAATTTCATAAAGGAAGGATAGCCTCTCAACCAATGGTGTAGAAGCAATTAGATATCCTTGGGAGGGATGAGGGAAGAAAAACCTTCACCAACATTTTATACCTTAACACAAAAAATAACTCTACATGAATCACAGACCTACATCTAAAATCTAAAGCTGTAATTTTTTTTTTTTTTTTTTTAGAAAGAAATAGAATACCTTCAGAATGTAGACCTAGGCAAACAGTTCTACATGTAAAAAATAAAAGCATAATCAATAAAAGTAAAAAAATTCATCAAAATGAAAAAAAAAAAAAATCTTGAGCCCTGCAACAGATTCTGTAGAGGATTAAGAAGACAAGCTACAAAGATGGAGATATATTTGCAAACCACAAACCACATCTGATAATTGACTATATCCTAGAAAACATATGTATTTATGTACATATACATAAATCACAGCAGTAAAAAGGAGAGAAAAAAAAAGAAAAGAAAGAAAGAAAGAAAGAATAATCCAGTTAAAAAAAGGTGCAGGACATGAACAGATTTTTTCCCAGCGACAATATCTACATGACGCACAAGCTCACAAGCAGATGCTCAGCACCCTTGGCCAGTAAGGGAGTGCAAATTAAAATAGCAGTGACATATCACCTCATGTCTATTAAATCGGCTGAAATAAAAAACAGTGACAACACCAAATGTTGTCAAGAATACAGATCATTTATATGTTGCTGTTCAGATTTTAACTCTGGAAAACAGTTTGATGGTTTCTTAAAAAATAAAACATCCATCTACTATTACAGTCCAGCAGTTGCACTATGAGACATTTATCCCAGAAAAATTAAATCTTACACTTATATTTAAAAAACCTATAAATGTTCATAGCAGCTTCATTTGAAATAATAAAAAGGGAATGAACTAGATATCCTTCAGCAAATGAATTGTGGTACAGGGCAGCGCCTGTGGCTCAAAGGGGTAGGGGGCCAACCCCATATGCTGGAGGTGGAGGGTTCAAACCCAGCCCCGGCCAAAAACTGCAAAAACAAACAAACAAACAAAAACTGTGGTACATTTGCATCATGGATACTACCCAACAATACAGATTAATGGACTATTGATATCCAAAACAACTTGAATAATTATGTAGATAATTAAGTTGAGTGGAAATGCCAATTCCAAAGTCTCTCTGCTTTATATATCCATTTCTATAACATTCTTGAAATTACAAAATTACAAAAACACATAAAAGATTACTGCTTTCCCAGGGTTAAGAAGGGGATGAAGATCTTTTATCCAGTGGAAGTCAATTTTTGTTAAGTGGTGAGAAGTGTGGGTCCAGTTTCAGTCTTTTACACATGGCTAACCAGTTCTCCTAGCACCATTTATTAAACAGAGATTCTTTTCCCCCATGTATTCTTTGTTCAGTTTATTAAAATCAGATAGCAATATGCAGCTAGTTTCATCTCCAGGTTATCGATTCTATTCCATAGATCTATGTCTCTATTTTTGTGCTGGTTTAAATTTAAGACATGAAACGATAAAAACGCTAGAAGAAAGTGTAGGAAAAACTCTTAACAATATCAGCCTGAGGAAAGATTTTATGAAGACCTCAATGGCAAAAGTAACACCAAAAATAAAGGAATGAGACATGATCAAGTTAAAAGACTTCAGCACAGCAAAGGGCACAGCTCAAGCAAACAGGCAGCCTTCAGAACGGGAGAAGGTATTTCCATGCTACGAATCTGACAAAGGGCTGATAGGACTGATAACTAGAATCTATAGAGAACTCAAACTGATCAACAAGAAAAGAGCTACCAATCCCTTTTACGAGTGGGAAAGAGACATGGACAGATCCTTCTCCAAAGAAGACAGACGAATGGCCAACAAACACCTGGATAAACGCTCATCATCCTTAACCATCAGAGAAATGCAAATCTAAACCACCTTGAGATCAGCCCACATCACAACATTCCTAATATGCAGATGCTAGGATGGATGTGGAGAGAAGAGAACACTGTTAGTAAGACTGCAAATTAATACAACCTCTATGCAAAGAAGTATGGAGCATCCTCATTCAGCTAAAAGTAGGCCTTCCATTTGATCCCAGATTCTCATCACCAGGTATTTACCCAGAAGAAAAAAAAAATCATTTTTACCATAAAGACATTTTCACTGGAATATTTATTGCAGCTCAATTCCCAATCTCCAAGATGTGGAATCAACCCAAGTATCCATCAACTCATGAATGGATTAATAAACTGTGGTATGTCGAATACTATTCAGTAATAAAAAAGATGGAGACTTTACATCTTTTGTATTAGCATGGATGGAGTTAATGAACATTCTCCTCAGTAAAGTATCACAAGGATGGAAAAGCAAGTATCCAATATGCTCATATTAATGGAGCTAGTAGCTGAACAACTCCACACTCACATGAGAGAAAAACTGAATTAAACTCAAGGAAAAGAGGAGGATAAAGGAGGGGAAGGGGGGATGACTAAGTTCTCACTTAATGGCACAGCTTCTGGGTGAAGGGCTCAGCTACAACCTGGACTTTCCCTAACAAATGCAAACAATGTAACCTAGTTGTTTGTACTCTAACATTAATCTGAAATGCAAAAAAGAAAAATAATGGGAAGAAGAGAGTGTAGAGGGAATAGGTTTACGGTGTGGCTATAAAGGGACAACATAACAAACTAATGCCCACCTCTCCTACACCTTCTCCAAAGCCATCCACATCCTAATCTTCTGAACTTGGGAATGTATTGTGTTACTCAGTGAGGAATAATGAAGGCTGCAGATGAAATGAAGGTTGCTAATCAACTGACCTTACAATAAAGAGATTACTCTGTATTATTGGCATGGGCCCAATGTTATCACAGGAGTCCTGAAAGTGGAACAGGACAATTAACGTCATGGTGATAGAATGTGAAAAAGATTTACGAGGACATTTCTGTCTTTGAAGATGGAACAGGGCCGAAAGCTAATACAGGAAGGCAGCTGCCAGAAGCAGGAAAAGTAAAGAAAAGGGATTCTTCTCTAGAGCCTTCAGATAAAAACTGAGTCTCACTAACACCTTGATTTTAGCCCAATAAGATGCATCTCAAACGTCTGAGCACGAGAACTGCAAGATAAAGGATTTGTGCTGTTCTAAGCCAACTAAATTGTAATATTTTTAAAAATAGATTGCTGCTGTTATAAACAAATCCTTTTGGTCATGGAAATATTACATATCCTCACCATTTGGAAGTTCTGGAACATGGACTCCTGGGGAAAACTGAGCGTAAGGTACATGAATTCTCTTCATTATTTCTTGTAACTACATGCATGGGAATTAATAATTGCTTCAAAATAAAAGTTTAATTAAGGTATACATGTGTTTAAATGTACCTTGTATTTTCTTAATTATTTAGAATAAATTTAACTTTAGAATTTTATTAACATTTTGCCTAAGGGTTTAAACATATTATCTTTTACTTAGAATCATCTTTTCTGTTTTCAAATATAAATTGTAGCATTTTGATGATCTTAGCCTTGATATTAAAACATTTTTCCAATAACAATGATTCCAATTTTATAGCGAGATATTGGTCAATAGAAAAAATAATGATTAGTGCATGTGTATTTCCAGAACTGTATTTTATAGAAAGAGATATTCAAATTTAGTGTGTGGACTAGGCTCTGGAATTGGGTGGTCTGTATTGAAAGCCATTTTCAACTTTTATTTTCTAACCTTGTACAATTACTTAAACTTGATGAACTTCAGTTGTCTCACTTACAAAGTGATTAAACTGATAGGATGCCTATAATGAATGTCTATTCATTATAAGGTGTCAGTAAATGATAGTGCTATCTTCTTGAAAATATGCTACATATATGTTTCTGTTAGATGAAATTTGAGAATTTCAAAATTTCAAAATTTTAACTGTTATATGAGAATAAATAAAAATCTCTGTATTCCAATCCTTGCCTACGCAATCAACAATTTTAATTTGTGTGGTCCTCATTAGAGTTTTCTAAGTGACCCCAGAAAATTCTTTCATAATTTTTTTTTTTTTTTTTTTTTTTTTTTTTTTTTTTTTGGTGAAGGCCAAGGCATTTTAGAAAGTGACTTTTGACTTAGTGACAGATGACTAAGGTTACTATAGATCTTACAAATACTCAGAAGATAATGGGATTTTCTACATTTATTTTTCTAGCATTTGGAATATTTCTGATGATTCATGGAGAAGTTTTAGTGTAAGGCTTCTTCAGAGAGGAGATAAAATCTATTTCCTGTAAGAAAGAAGGTAAATTTCAGGTAATATTCAGGGAGACTCAGGACACTAGAGACTCACCTACTTCTCTAAATTTTCAATACCATTTTAGGAAATAAAAGATATCCATACAACTTTAATTCTAATTTACACAGCTATAAATTAGATTTTAAGCTTTTTCAAAGATATGGGTAGAAATCATTAAAATTTCCTTTGAGAAAGTAAAAACAAAATGAACATGAATTTGATTTCCAGGCTGTCTTCTTGGGTTTTCCTGAGTGTTGGATACTATTGTGTTTTGCAGGAGGGAATAGTACCATAGGGCGTCATTTAGGTGTTCAAAATGGGACTCTGAGCACCTTGCCTTTTCAGATAAAGGCACAGAAGGGTGCAAGAGAGATAATTAAACAGAAATTTAGTTATTGCATCTTCATTTTTCCAGTGATTATGCTAAAAAAAACAAAATTCAGTGACCTGGAGAAAATCAGCTAAAATGAGAAAGTTTTTCATTCTTGGGGCATTATCTATTTCCATCTGTGACATTATCCATGTGGCTTGTAGAAAGGGGTGTATGGATGGCTTTGAGTCTCTAGTCCTCCTAGATACTCGACATCTTAATATTTGCAGTGGACTCCACCTCCATCAGTACTAATATTGTGCCAAAATTGTCAGGAGGTTTGGATTATTATTTAAAATTATCAGCTGCTGTATACAAGAAAATAGATCATAGGGACAGGGCTGAAAAGGTTGAAGTATATTATAAATGTCTTTGAAGTAGATAAAAATGTGTCAACGATAGGAAACTGCACATATTCAGAAAACTTATATAACTTTATAGTCTACTTAAAATTGAACCAAGATATCTCTTTGCCTGTGTTGAGCTAGAAAAACAAAGAGATCAAATTTGGTGAACATCAGAAATAATGGTCTCAGGATGCTACAGCTATATAATCAATTATTTTCTGATGTATCTTGAACTTTATTAACTAGTTTAGACACCCTTCTCTTCCTGTAATGTACACAGGATACAGAAGAGACCATAATGAATGCATTGGACACTACCGAGTTTTTTTATTTTTTTATTTCTGTTTAATATGAGGATGTGTACAATTAGGTTGCATTGTTTGCATTTGTAAGGTAAATTCTGAGTGGCAGCTTCAATCCTTCACCCAGTAGGTGTTCCATATGTGAGGAAGATCATGTGTTTTCAGGTTGGTCTGTAACTCAGGGAATGTCAGGGAAAAGCACTGTTAAAGTTACTGTAGTCAATTTACCTTTTCCCTGAACTTTTAGTATAACATGGACTCCTGGAGAAGATAATCTACAATAAAATATTCAAACTGCTGTGTTCCCCACAAGACTCTTCTGAATGGTGATTATGATAGATTTGCTACATTTTTAATTTTTATCTATTTGCTTCCAATGTGTTTCATACAAATTGTTCTGGTGAAGAGTAAGAGGCATATTAAAGTAAGATTTTGTGTTCCTTGTTATACTTAATGGTAGTAGTAGTAAAAATAATAGTAATCATAATAAAACACTCATGTAACACTTACTAAATACCTAAGGTAGGTATGGTTAAATGCTTTTAAAAGTTATTATTTTAATTTATGTATAACAAAAGTTTTACATATGAGGGAAATGAGACATAGAGAGATTAAATAACCTGATCAAGTAGAGACTTAATAAATGGTAGAACTAGAAATCCAAGGAGATTGGCTTAGATTTTAATACAAATAAGGAACATTAAGGAGTTTGAGAGACATGGGGTTTGTGCTGTTTTATATAATGTGGCCTGGGAAGTTTTCCCTAGAGACAAGATATTTGATTAGAAATAGGAAAGGAATACAAGAACGAGCCACATAGATATGGCTGGCACACAGGTGTAAGGACGAAAGCTTCAGACATTGAAATCAAAGAGTTAGCGGGTGGGGGGAGACCTTCACAGTAAGATGAAGTGGGCTTGAGAGGCCAGAGCAAAGTGCCTTGAATGATAGGGGAGTCAGGAGAGTGTTTAAGAGAAATTAACTGAGCAATTGTATTTCTAAATATTCAAGCTTTTCACTATTTTAAAGGAGATGTGCAATGTGCTGGTCAAAAATATTTAGCCAGTATTACTAAGAAAATAATTTACCTATATTGCTTAGATATGTCTTCACTAAATCTATTCCACATTTTCATAATATACTTAAACAATTTTACATATTATCTCATAATATTGCATTATGCAGATTATTAAACTAAATTGTTGGAGATCTTTGACCTGCCAGTGGTCACACAATTAGTAGCAGAGCAAGTACCAGAAAAATCAGTTGTACCAAGTCAGTAGCTCACACCTATAATCCTAGCACGCAGGGAGGCCAAGGCAGGTGGATTGCTTGAGCTTAGGAGTTGGAGACCAGCCTGAGCAAGAGAGAGACCCTCGCTACTAAAAAGAAAAAAAGTAGAAAAATTATCTAGGCATTGTGGCAGGTGCCTGCAGTCCCAGCTACTCAGGAGGGTGAGTTAAGAGGATCACTTGAGGCCAAGAATTTGAAGTTGCTGTGAGCTGTGAAGGGGGAGGACTCTAGCCTGGGGAGACTCTGTCAAAAAAAAAAAAAAGAAAAGAAAAGAAAAAAAAAGGAAGAAGGTAGGAAGGAGGGAGGAAGGGAGAGAGAGAAAGAAAGCATCAGTTGTCTTGAATTCTAGTGTTTTCTGTCTCTGTATCAGTTTTTTCCTTTTATTTTGAATTTTTTCTTTTTGGTACCTTGTACTTTCTGTTTATTATTCCAATGTGTGACTACTAGATAACACTTTCTTAGGTAACACTGCGTAGGCTATAAAAAGGGAGAGAGAGAACACTGCAGAAAGAAAGAAAGACATTAGAAAGCTTAAAGATCTGTTAGAATGAAGAGATCTTATGTAACATAAGTGTTAAAAATGAATGTACAGAAAAAGCTTTTTTGTAAATGCAAATTGCAACGACACAGACAGACAGAGGGAGGTGAAGGGCAACTGGTCTTTTCCCTGCCTGCGCACACCCAGTGACCATCAACAACAAAATGCTTTCTTGTCTTATGCGATTATCCAGACACAGAAAATATGAAAAGACATTTCACTGATAGGTCTATATTTTATTTAAAAAATTAACAAAATGAATAGAAGATCAAAGAGAAGATTTAACGAAGAGAACAATGTTGATGCATTACATATGCCAATTTTTAAAAATCTTCAGAAAACTTAGATGACTTTCTTGTCTCTTTTATATTGTCTGTCTACAAGGAGTTAGAAAAGCTACTTACAAAATAAGTTGGCAATGAATGTGAATTACTATAAAAAAAACCTCCGAATTATAGAATCAAAATCTCTAGGAAACTGATGCTAACTGCAAACAGTTATAGATTACATAGCCTGTAGTTACTGATGGCTAACCAATGAGTTGAAAAAAAATTCATCTTATGCTGATGTATATTAACTTGTATCTAAATGAGGGGCCCCTATACCATTCTTGATAATCAAATCTCCCAGATGTATAACCCTATCTCTAAACTGAGACATCCATTAGGACAGTGTTTACTTTGTAGGTGGTCAATTAGGATTTTTTAAATTAATAAAAGCATGAATAATCCATGAAGCTTTAACAGAAGCACATTTACATTCTAAGAGTATTATAGGGCAACTCTGAGCTGTTCAGAATCCTTCCAACTCTGTATTTCTTCCATAAATGTTTTGTCTTCATTTTAACTGCTATATAAGCCAATGAAAAGAACATAAGCAGTAAAAAAAATTCCAAAATTACCTATCAAAAATTGTATTTCATCACACTTAGGTTATATAAACATAAACAAAATGTAAATGCAAAAAAAATCTTAAAATTATTCCCTAGGGAAGCATGTATTTATTTAAAAGTCCACAATTTTAACTTTCTAAAGTATAATTTATTATTTAATTAGAAATAAAAATTTTATATTTTATTAAGAAGTGTATCAGATTTTAGAACTTAATTTCAAGTGACAGTAGGCTGCGTTCAAAGCAAATTACATAAAGTTCATTGTGGGGAAGAAGGAAGGAAGGGAGGGAGGGAGGGAGGGGAGGGAGAAAGGACCTCTGTTTTTTTCAATGACAATACACTTTTACTACCTTCTGCTTTAACCACTTTCACCTCTTTTAAGACTAACATTCCCTTATCTTCTTAATATTATATCCACAAAGACGGTTCGCGGAAGTTCTGTTTGTGTTAGAGCAGGGGTCCTCAAACTGCGGCCTATGGACCACATGAGGCGGTGTGATTGTATTTGTTCTTGTTTTGTTTTTTTCAAAATAAGATATGTGCAGTGTGCATAGGAATTTGTTCATAGTTTTGTTTCTTTTTCTTTTTTTTTTTTTTTAAACTATATTCTGGCCCGCCAACAGTCTGAGGGACAGTGAATTGGCCCCCTGTTGAAAAAAGTTTGAGGATGCCTGTGTTAGAGAGTTGTCTTCTGGAGACTAGACATAAGATGAGAAAATGACCCATTTTCAGTAGTCACACATTCTCACTTGAAAGAGGAAAAAGTGGATATTTTCTCATAGCAACAAAGAAACACAATGTAAAGCTACACAAAATTAAGATAGATTAATTAAGCTTATATAGGCCAGCTGGTCACCTAACTAGAATTTATAAAATTGATTTTGTGAGTGTAGGGGCTGCTATGTTGTCAGTGCCACACACAGGAAACAGCTAGTATGCATATTGAAAGTACAAGCTTGCAAAAGGTGAGGCTCACCAGAGGTGCAGGAGAGCCCCAAACCACCTCCACTGGCTATTTATTGAGAGGATACTTAACAGGTACAGAGAAAGCCAGGGACAAGGGCTACATGCTTTTTCCCCACGGGTTCAACTCCCATACTGAAGCACCACAAATGTTCAAGGAACATCTGCTTACTAACAAGCAACCAATCTCATCTCATTCCTAGAGCACTGAGTTACTTGAGGGCTTGTCCTCTGGCTGAAAAACATCTCTGGGCCTGCCAGGAGACCATCCTGCTCTCAGCGTTTCTCTCAAGAACCGGTGACTGTTCTTATAAGCACAGTGTTCATTGTACACATGAGTAACATATTCCGGATAGACCTACTATCATCAAATGAATTATTGTAATACTATACATTTGCCTGTTGAAATATGCTTCAATAACAATATACTGCCCTACCTTTTACATGAAAAAAAGAATGTGCAATTGTAGGCCTTTTATGAAGGATAGAAAATATGGTGTGGAAGCTAAGGATTTTTTAAACATTAATTTGCTCACCAGATTATTCATTAGTCATCTGATACGGAGCAAATAGATGCGGAAATGAGGAGAAAAAAAACAGTAGCTGAGATGGGGACAATCAGGGTAAAAAGGCTATAGAAAAGAAAGCAATGAATTTCCAGAATCCAAAAGATTCTGGCATGGGGTAGATTTTGAGAGTGTGGTGTTATATGTGGCAAAAGTGTAGCAGAAGTCATTGGGCTAGTGGAGAAAAGAAATGTTTTCTTTAATAGAAAAAATTAAAGAGCAGAAGTCAAATGTACTTGTATTCATCTCTTGTTTGGGATATATGTTGAGTATTACAATTTTAAGACAGTTTAAGACAGTGGAGAATACTTTCACCAGCTTAAAATATTTTTCTAGCATTGACCTTGCCAATTTGTGTCTACTCTGTGAAGACTGGTATTAAACACACCTAGGAAGGTTGGTCCTATCATTCTACTAGGCCAGAGAAATATCTCTTATCATTGTTATAGCAGTGTCTATATTGAGTTACTTGTTAAAAAATTTCTAATGCTAAATATCCCAAATTAATTCTGTTTCATCCAGACTGATAATTTCATGTTGACTCTTGGGATTAGTAAAGTGCTAAATGCATTTTAAAAATAAATTTATAACTTAAATGTTCAACTTCCCCTTCTACTTCTTTGCACCAGATGATGAATCTGGTCATATTATTGGAGCAATTAAGTTCTATTAGACTGTTTAATAGTTTCTCAGTAAAAGTGCTGTGGCTTTATCATTTTTGTCATTTCAGACTGGATCAGACAAGTCGCCAGGGAATTGTGAAAAAGATGCCTTCTGGCTGTGGACTAAATAGCCAACTACAGCAGAGATTTGCTGTCTATAATTTTGTAATAAGTGACAGATGCATTCCAAGTGCAAAAATAAGAATGTAAAGTCACCCACAGAATTCTCCCCCCAAATAACTTATTTCCAGAAGACCTGAATTTGAGCTAGAAGGTTTTTGTTTGCTTTAATTTTTTTTAAATAAAACTGAAATGAGTGAACTTTGACCTATCAGTACTTGAAGATATTATAGAATATACATTTATGTAGACCGAAGGGTAGAGGAAATCAAATATTTGGAATTTCCAATAGCACAAAATACCCTTTCAATCCTCTGGTAATTCTTAACTCAGGTGGTCTAAGGAACGTATATTAGAACATGTGAAAATACGCCAGGGCTGGGGTGGGCTCAGGGGATATCTCCTCTGCCCTGTTCTGTCAGCCTCAATGCAGCTTAATTTACATTGCTGCAGTTTATATAACTGTTCATCAGAGCTCACTTTGGTGATATTCTCTTAAAATATGTTTCTAGTACTTTCATTTCAAGTTAATAGAATACACTAGGGGTGCCAAAAAATGTATACACATTGTAAGAGATGTTATCTATATGTTACTTTTCAAAGTTGAATTGAATTCCAGTAGCAGTGTGTAGTATGATGTTCACTTAAAAGATGGTATTAATCAAATGAATGGCCGTGTCACCTTTCCACAGGCAGGACAAAGAAATGGCAGAAGCACAGTTGTCCTTTAGGGGTGCAAAGCCATTTTGAAGTGTTATTTGAAATTCAAGAACATTGTGGAAATACAGCAACAATGGAGGCTTGAGTATGCCCCAGAACCTCCACATACCTAACAACTGCACACGTTCTTAATTCTGAAACACTTGGTATTCATGGTAATGTGTGCAAGGGAGGATCCCAGAGGCCTCATCCAGCAACAAGTCTGGCTTCTTCTGCGATGGTGTTGGAATAGTTTACACACTATCCACAGAAGTCTACCAAACAGTGTGCCTGGGAGACAGGAGTTAGCAGAACAAGCATACAGTGTGTTCTTAAAATAGCAAAATGCAAAGTTTTCATTTCAATATTATTACATACACTGAATGAAAATGACCCTGACTAAAGGTTCACTGAGATGTGAGAGTTTACCTTGATGAGAATTTGGCAGGACAATGGCTATATATGATAGGACTAAAAGTTGAGTGCACTTGAGTTTCCCCCACGTTCTCCTGACTTAGCACCCCTTAACTTCTACCTATTGGGGGACCTTAAAGGATATGGTGTACCATAGAAAACTGGCTACCCCATGGCACTTCCAGAGGAAATTGAAAGGGCATGCATCACTTTGGCCGGTGTTACTCTTCACCATAATCAGAAGCATCTGCATGCTGATAGCAATCCCTTGAGGACCCTTTAATTGCAGAAGTCAAATGTACTTGTATTCATCACGTGTTTGGGATATATGTTGAGTATTACAATTTTAAGACAGTTTTTTCCTTTTTAAAAACATGTATACTTTTTTTTGGCACCCTCTGTGAAATTGTTTTTGATGGACATAGTTACTAGAAAAAAAAAAAGAAGCATAGCTCATCTAACTGCTATTAAATCTTTGAGCACATAATAATTTTAAAAGCTAATATATTCAAGCATCTCGATGCACTTACAAATACAGAGGGCAAGCCATATCTCTGCCAATTTTTCTGAACAAACCAGCAGCTGATATAAGCAGTTAACAATACTTCATATAGAGCTCAGGCAAGTGAAATCTATCTTCCTCTGGTAGAGGGAAGTTTTGGAGCTACATAAATCTGTCGTCAGTGTATCACCTTATGGATTGGCTGGTACCGAAAGAGCCATCTTTTTTGCTGGCTATCTTGGTGAGATGGTACAGTCTGCTAAGAAGTTTTGCTCCTAATACAACAGATCAATAAATCAAAAAGCTAGTTTTTTGAAAAGGTCAATAAAATAGATACACCTTTGACTAACTGAACCAGGAAAAAAAGAGTAAAATCTCTAATTTCATCAATCAGAAATGACAAAGACGAAATACAACAGACTCCTCAGAAATTCAAAAAATCCTTAATGAATATTACAAGAAACTTTATTCTCAGAAATATGAAAATCTGAAGGAAATTGACCAATACTTGGAAGCACATCACCTTCAAAGACTTAGCCAGAATCAAGTGGAAATGTTGAACATGCCAAAATCAAGTTCTGTAATAGCATCAACCATACGAGATCTCCCTAAAAAGTAAAGCCTGGGACCAGGTGGCTTCATGTCAGAATTCTACCAAACCTTTAAAGAGGAGCTAGTACCTATATTACTCAACCTGTTTCAAAAGGTAGAAAAAGAAGGAAGACCACCTAACATGTTCTATGAAGCAAACAACACCCTGATCCCCAAACCAGGAAAAGACCCACCAAGAAAAGAAAATTATAGACCAATATCACTAATGAATATAGATGCAAAAACACTCAACAAGATCCTAACAAAGAGAATCCAGCAACATATCAAAAAAATTATACATCATGACCAAGTCGGTTTTATCCCAGGGTCTCAAGGCTGGTTTAATATACGTAAATCCATAAGTATAATTCAGAACATAAACAAATTAAAAACCAAAGACCATATGATTCTCTCAATTGATGTAGAAAAAGCTTTTGATAATATCCAGCATCCCTTCATGATAAGAACACTTAAGAAAATTGGTATAGAAGTGACAGTTCTTAAACTGATACAGTCCATCTATAGCAAACCCACAGCCAATATCGTATTGGATGGAGCTAAACTGAAATCATTTCCACCTAGATCAGGAACTAGACAAGGCTGCCCATTGTCTCCACTGCTCTTTAACATTGTAATGGAAGTTTTAGCTATTGCAATTAGGGAAGAAAAGGTGATCAAGGTTTTCCATATAGGGTCAGAAGAGATCAAACTTTTGGTCTTCGCAGATGATATGTTTTGTATATCTGGAAAACACCAGGAATTCTACTACAAAACTTTTAAAAGTGATCAAGGAATACAGCAGTGTCTCAGGTTACAAAATCAACATTCATAAATTGGTAGCCTTTATATATACCAACAATAGTCAAGCTGAAAAAACTATTAAGGACTCTATTCCGTTCACAGTAGTGCCAAAGAAGATGAAATATTTGGGAGTTTATCTAACAAAAGACGTGAAAGATCTCTATAAAGAGAACTATGAAACTCTAAGAAAAGAAATAGCTGAAAACGT
>CAUYPK010099028.1:0-22991 GCA_963574355.1 Loris lydekkerianus
CCACCTACAATTTGTTATGTTTTTTAAAAGCATTATAAATAAATTAAGATAAAATGAATATTTATGTAACAGGAAAAAAAAAAAAAAAAAAAAAAAAAAAGAAAGAAATAAAAAGAAAAGAAAAGAAAAATAAAAAAGAGAGAGAGAGAAAGAGAAGGAGAAAGAGAAAAACAGATAAATGGGAAACTTAGTAAACAAATGGAAACAAATGATATATTAAAATGGCAGGCCTAAACCATAGCATAGCATATCAATAGTTAATTTAAAAACTTAAATGTAAAAGGCCAATTTTAGGAAAAAAACAGTGGTTGACAGGGTCATTAAAAAAACAAAAAAGCATGGTCATGGTCAAACATATTCTATTTACATAAAACTCACTTCAAATACAACATAAAAATGTAAAGGTAATCATTAATTTACAAATGCAGGTGAGGTTAAATTAATATCATATCAGTAATACAAATTTAAAAAGTAAAAATGTCAAATTTTACTTCTAAATATTTTAGATTGCATTGCCATTCACAAAAATGTGATTAAAGAAGTATCATTAGACATAAAATTAGTCACAATTGTTTCTTTCAAAAGAAGTTTAATATTTCTAAACTCAGTCCTCCATTTTCTCTGAAGAAATTTCCCTTTTCTAATTTCCCTTTTCTAATTCAGTTCTACCTGTTGAAACTGAATTAAATCCATTTATACGTAAAATTAAAATAAATAAAAACACAGACCAGGATTTTACCGGAGCAGATTTCCTTGATAATGAAAGAAAAAGCACTTCACTACAGGGCCTTGGTTATACAAATCACAGTGCTTCTCAGCTAATTGTCTCTCAGATACAGGGAGTAGATAAATTTGCTTAAGGAAAGTGGAGATGTCAGTGAGGGAAGTTCCTGCACACAGACCCTAAAGCCACCCTAATTAAAGTTTGAAAAGCCTTTCCAATGGATCTGTTTTGTCCTGTTTGAGCTGCAGGAAAAAACAATGGAGCAGGCTCAGGGAAAAATGGGTGCACTCGGGGGCAGAATGCCTGCATCTGTTCTCAACTGTCTGCTGCTGTGTATCCTTAGTCAGGTTATCTGAACCCTTTTCCATTCACGTTAGTGGAAGGTGGAAATAACAATGGTTCAAGAGTACTTACATAGATGCTCCTACTATTGGTGATCAAGTGTTTATTCTTACAGTTGTTCAGAAAGTGGTAAGGGGTTGAATTTCCTGTTTAGGCTTCACTCTGGGTCCTCAAGCACAGAGGAGGAGAATTTGGAGTTGGAATATAACATTATCTAACCCCAGGGACCTGAAAGTGATGGGGCACAAAGCTACTTTGGCATCTATAAAGAAAACTAGCATCTCTTCAGATCACCTCATGGCATTTTTATGCAAACCAGGGGGTGAGGATATGAGACTGAGATAGAAGTGCTAAGATTTTGGCAAGTGCAGGGCAAGTGCACCAGCCCAGTGCTGAACTAGTCCTCAATGGGATAATGAATGGAAGCCACAGAACTAGTTTGCCATCTGGTCTTATTTTTCTCTATGACTCATTGTTGAGACTATGCACATATACCCCTTTTGAACTCTTTTAGAATGATGTTCCCAGAGTTCCTGTTCAATCAGAAAATACTAGAAGACCACATGCTGTGAGATGGGATTAAAGTCTTGAGGAAAGATACTAAAGTTCCTCTTATGGGAAGATTCACTACTTTGAGCAAACACTTGAATAATGAAAAATATTTGGGTGTATTTGTACGTCTTAGAAGTGAAGCAGGTCAGGCTGTTTAAAAATCATGGACAGATATGACTGATATTAATGATACAGGGTTTCCCTGCTGAGGGCTGGACAGGAACCCCATTTACTGGGCCCAAGCAGCCCCACAGACCAGCTTGAACACAGACCACATCCCCTGGGCCCCATATAGGCTCTTGAAAAGTAGTTTGACTAGTGTTCCACCTACGCCACCATTCTCAGAGCAGAGAACATACCCTGACCAAGGCCAGGCTTCTACACAAGGCCAGTTTTAAAATTAATGTCTGCCCTCAAGCCCCTGGCACCAAGCAGATGTGACATTCTATCTCCCAGAAAACCCCCTCCCCACAGTTAGGGAAGCCATATATAACCCCCTAGAAGGAAGGCCTAGGGCTCTCCACTTGGGTATCCCCCTCTGCCACCCCAGAGGTCTCATCTTCCTTCTTCTCTGTAGGTAAAATCTATCCTGTGCTTACTCACAATGGTCAGTAGAGTCATTCTGTGAATCTCTGAGATGAAGGATCTGGCAGAGAAAGAGATTTTGGCTACACTAAGATGAGAATAAAGGGAAGAGGAGAGACAAGGAGAGAAGAGAATTCTCTTCTTCCCATTTCCTATTTTATTTACTTAAGGAAAAGATTTTGTAGATAGGTAGCTCCTAGAGGAGTAGTTGAAAACCTACCACAGTTCACAGAGATTATACCACAGTGTCATAATGCTTTCCAAACATGTTTAAAAAATAAACTCTGCCCAGTGACCACCAATAATTTTTTTATTGTTTAGAATTCACACATCTGGAATATACATGAATAGATATAAGTTATGTTGATTAAATTTAAGATTAAAAGTCAGGCATAACAGAAACTTGGTTTCTTAGAGTCACGATATGAGGTCTGTAATTATATCTATGGAAAAAATTATAACCAAATAGACAACAATTATAAATGAATGAATGACATTGAAATTTTAATAACTCTCATTCTCTAAGTTGACATTAATGGCAAAGAATTATAAAATATGAAATAAATTGTACTTCTATTCTGCTTTTAGCTGTATATCATTTAACCAGCCTATAATTGGTAATACTATTGAGCACATAAATATAATTTATATCACTTGATGATGACAATCATAACTGGTTTCACTGGTATAATTTAGATTTAGGCATACTGATTGCAAACAAAATATCTATTTTTCACTACACCAGGTTAGCTAATCCCAAATTCAAAACCTTTAGGAGATAGAGATATAATCTATACATGCATATATATATGTGTGTGTGTATATATATTTGATTTGGGGGACTCCCCCTGTTGTCACTAAGGTTAGTATTAGTTATTACATACTCCTTCTCTGCTTTTGGAAAATTGTGTTTTATTTCCCTATCTCTCATCCCCTCAGAGTAATGAGTGTGTGTGTATATGTATGTGTGTTAGAGCTTATAAGATTTAAATAAATGTCATATCATTATTCAGAAATAAAGACAACTAATCATTACCCCATCCTGTCTTACCATGTTAGGATAAAAATATGCGGCTTCCTTCAGGTTAGTGCAATTTATTTTGTAAATTAGGTCATATTTTCAAAACATAGGCCCACAAGTTAAAATTCAAAAGTGAGACTTCATTTTGACACTCTGTGTGTTCCTTTTAGCTATCAGAGCATCTGTCTGCTTTTTTGTTATAAAACAAAAGAGATTTGACATCTTTAGGAAGAACTGATGTATCTCTGAAAGGGAAAGATCAGGTATTAATTGGATTGAGAGTTGTCCGGTCCCAATAACTTTTATTCTCTAAGTGCTATTTCATTATGATTGTGAGCAAAGAATTTATCCTCTATTAAATGTAAAATCAACAGGAGAATAGCAGAAATTTATGAGAGACAGAAGAAACATGCATGAGTGACATGGTTTGATTTGTTTGGGACAAGTACTTTCCCCAAAAGATACACAATGCAATTCATGTTATCGAGTAGAGTGCTAACACTGTGTGTTCTCTTGTGAAGTTTATATCCAAGAAATTCAGTGGGAAACAGGAAGGCTAAGAGAGCTAATTAGTGACTTCCTATTAGTTTTTAGGTAATGTGTTAGATTTTTTAGCATTATTTTCTTTAATGCACATATAGCACAGTAACTTATTTCCATTTTACAAAGTGAAAAATAAAATAGGTGTTTGCAAATGTTAGATCACTTTCTTGTAGTTATTCGAGTAGAGATTTGTGACACTAAAATGGTCCTAATTGAGTGTCAAGCTCTTTTCCTATAAAATGGAGGTTTAAAAATGAGTTATAAAATAAAATTAATTGGAAAAAGACAAATCATTTGACATATAAAATGTATATATAACAGGCAAAGATTTATGCTCCATTAATAGTGGGCTAGTAGCATAAATTATTGGAACTATACTTCCCACCGAAAAAAAAACCTTCCATAGTTATTATATATTTCAAAACATCTGTTTAAAAGCATCGAGAGCTTATAAAATTCTAATTTGTGATCAAGCCAACTCTGAAGGCAAAGAAGAACATAGAGAATGATTATACTTTACCAGCTGAAAGTTGCTGATATTAATATTAATATTTATTTTGACACTTCAGAATGATTGGGAAATAAACCAAAACCCAAGACTGGTAAATGTTAAGCAGTATCTTTAAAAAGCCCTCCCCTAAAAGCTTGAGATCAGTAAATCTTATATTCTTAGAGTAAGATGAACCAGATGTACCGTATATACTCGAGTATAAGCCGAGTTTTTTCGGTACAAAATTTGTGCTGAGTTCGGGTTTTTTGGCACAAATTTTGTGCTGAAAAAACTCGGCTTATACTCAAATATATATGGTAATACAGTTCCAGCCTGGACTTAACAATGGTTTTGTGTGTCTGGATGACCCAGGTAATCCCAAGACTTGAACTTTATTTTAAGGCAGTTCTAACCAGTTGTCAGGGAGAAGCAAATTGAAATCCTTTGTATTTCACTATTATTGTGATGTTTTAAATAAAAATTCTATATTCTCAATTCTGATATGAAGACAATTAAGGTCCTAGTACACAGTGGGGTTGTGGGGGATGGGGAGAGCCGAGAAAAGGAAGGAGGTAGGGATGGGGGTGTCAGGGATGTGGTACAACTTTTGGGGAAGGACACAAATATAAGAGGGTCCTTATCTAACAAAGGCAACTAATTAAGTAGAACTTTAAAAAATGCTAAGGTACTTATTCAAATTTATAAAAAAGATAATTTACTCACAAATTAGGTATAATTAAAGGAAAAATAATATATTGAAATAAAATTCAGGATAAATTACCTACAATTCACCACGAGAGATAGAAAATAACAGCAAGAAATAAGGATAAAAAAGAAATGAGTGATTTTTATCAGAAATACACTAAAATAGTAAACTGTAAATGTTGGCATCTTTAAAAGAATAAACCTTGTCATCCAAGAAGGTATATCTATTAAGTAGTTGATCTTATGTTCAATAATGTAATTATTATTGTACCACAAAGAGTTCAGATTCCGGGGGTAATCTTTTGATATCATCTGTGCTTTCTTTTTTTTTTTTAACTTTTCATTTTTGCTTTTTATATTACTTAGCATATTAACTACATTTTTATTTTTTCAATGATGTTTTTACTTTCTGACATTCTGGCATATTGCTTCTTAACAAGCAGGTTTTTAAGTTTTTATTTTATGGTTAGGTTAGTGATTCACATTGTTCTGAAACCATTAAAGCAATTTACAATGTATTTAACATCTTCTGTTAATTTTTTTTCTTGCTATATATTTAATTTTCTTTGATAAGGTACCCTTTATTTTATTATAATTTTATAAATACTAGATAATTTTTGTTTTTCTCTTCCACCTATTGTCAAGGGTCTTTATAAAGCATTACTGGTAAGTAGATTGTTTCCTGTATTCACATGGGGATGTTTATTTTGCTTAAGTAATTGGAAGTTCTAATTATTAAGACTTTGGACATAATGACATGTAGTATGCCACATGTGTTTGAGCTTTCTTCTCAGTGGTCAATACTCAAGTCAATTGAAGGTGGGACTTCTCCACCCCTCATATTTTCCATAAGGAATTCAACTCTTTCTGAATTTTAAAGCTTGGGAGTATTATCTCTGAAGCTAACTTAGAGACCTAAATTGAGTACTTTTTTTCTAAGAGCAAAGATATAGAACAAACATTGAGTGAATTTCCTGGCTAACTCTCATAGTATGTCCCAAATTCCATTCCTTTCTACCTTGATTTGGGGATTTTTTTTTTTAATTAAAATATAAAATATCACTCTCTAGAAAGTGATCATTGTTGCCAGTATGAGGCTGCAGACTATTCTCCATAATGGGATTCACTTCCATTATACTCACACATGATTTATGTATATATGCATATATATTAGTAGATTTATTTATGTATCTATCTGTCTGTCTCTTTATTCAGATTTAGATATAGTAAAATTTATGGAACTTAGATGTTCAATTTAAAGAGTTTTCACAAGTGTACATAACCAATTAACCCGTATCCCAATCAATGCAAAGACCAGTGCTTCACCTCTGAAGGGAAATGTCAATATTTTACAATTCATTGGAACATTCCATGGCCTAAGATATACAGCTCTTCATAAAACATTCCATGCAAATTTGATAAAAATATTGTCATGAAATTTTTGTGTAGAGTTCTATAATTGAAATTATGCTATATTTGATGATAGTGTCAGTAAAATCTTTCAAATCTTTCCTAGTTTTTATTTATCCATTAATTATTTTGACCTGTTAAAATAGTCAACTATGAGTGAATTTTTTTCTATTTCTCTATTTAGTTCTGTCTACTTTGACTTGATGCATTTTGACACTCTTCTTCTCAAGTATATAAACACTGAGGATTATGGTGCATTACTGATGAATTTACCATTTTATCATTTTATCTCCAGTAATTCACTTTGTTGTGAATGTTACCTTTTCTATTATTAACAAGTTGTACTGACTTTCTACTGTTTCCATGGTATATCTTTTTTTCACTTCCTTATATTTTATCCTATTTGTGTCTACATATTTAAAATACATTTATAGTAGAGAACATTAAGTTTTGTCCTGTTTTCTTCCAGTCTGAATACTGTTTCCTTCCAGTTTGATTGTGGTACGGATTGAATTTTATTCCTCCAAAAATAGATGTGTTTGGGTCCTAACCTTCAGTGCAGGGATTCAGAGGTTAACCCTGCTCTTGCATAGAGTAGCTTTGGTGAAACCTGGTACTAAACCTTCCTCTGACTTCTGCAGTGCCACCTTGAGCCTCATCTTCCTTTCCTATACAAATTCCAGCTATTTCAGCAATGCTCAAATTCCAGTCACTTTAGCAGCTTTATGCTTTAATCCCTGCCTCTCAATTCACTATTTACAGAGTCCATCTCTTGTGTCCTTAATAAGATAGTCTGGCTAAATGGGAACCCAATTTCATATCTTTTTTTTTTTTTTTTTTCTAAAGAATAAAAAATTAGTATGACTTGTATACATAGAAACTGATGTGTTTTCATATATGTTTCTCAGTTTCATAGTCGTTTATGGTAAAAAAGGTAAGTCCAGTACCAAAAATTCTATTATACCCCCAAACAAAATTCCCTCTGATAGGATTTATGTCCTTCAGAAATTCCTCACTCTTTGGTCTGCTGGTAGAATTTTTCTCAGTTTTTTCAGGGTTATTTTGTAAGTATAAAATTCTATCATTTCAATACTTTTGAACAAAGTAGAGAAATGTTTGTTTAGTTCATTTTTATAAATTTAATCTGTAAGTCATTACTTTTCACATCCACTAGACATATTTTTATATGGTAATTTATTTATGTCTGTGACATTCCTTTCATATTTTTAAAATTTTAATTCAATTATTTTATACAAGGGATACCTCTTGAAACAATGTGAGTTCATGGAAGGATATGCTTCTAGAAATGTCCTTTTTAGGAGATTTATTAAAAAGAACTGTAAGAATGAAGATAGATAAGTTATTGAAGATATTTGCTTTACATCTAAAACCCACAGAAGAAAAGTGACTAGTATTTATCTAAACACTTTCAGGATTTAATTTTTTTTCTCCAATTGGTATATCTTTTGGTTAATATAACAATATTTTTAGTGACAAATCGCACTTACCAGTTAAGCTTTACAAAAAGAAACACGTTACCAAGCTTTCTCCATTCTTCATCAAGGTTTGAATACAGATCTTTTGGATTATTTTGTTTTTCCTGCAATATTTTGCCTTTCTAGGTTAGCACAAGTAATGTTCATCAGAAACAAATATATGCGCCCATAAAATAGTTTTTAAAGGTCCTCCTTCTGTGAATATTTACCAAATAATAATCTTCTTATTGTAGAAAAGAACACTAAAAACTCTTTTATTCTGATAACTCTCCCACTAAGCTAACATATGAAGGCAATGTGCTTTGTGAGTGGATATAGGGATGTTTTATTGTTCAGGTCATAAATAAACCAGATTAAAAATATAGAAAATAGAATTTCTATACATTATATTTAAACAACCAGGCGTGCAGTGCTAAAATGTATTAGAAAGTGAATTCTTCACAGTAACATTTGTATTTCCAACATTTAGAGTTATTTATTAGCTTAGGTATATACCAGCTTATTTTTCCAAACAAATAGGCATTAGAAATTTAGGCCATAAAAATTACATTGTAATTTGAAAAAATTCTAAAATATTCATTCTAAATAACAGGCAGCAATGAGAACAATAAATAAAAGAGAGACCTTGGTTTAAATACTAAGTGAAGACTTAACAGAAGAAATATCAACATAGTCATATGAGTGTGTTGCTTCTAATTCCAGCCTTTAGCTAAATAGGCAGTTAATGTTAGGGAAAATATTATTATACGAAGGTGATGAGTTACTTCAAATTGTGTAATATTTTCAAAGAGTTTGGTGAAAATGGAAGTGTGTTTCCTAATTTTATAGCGAGGTTTCTATTAAATTCTCATACCATCAATGTTTTCAGTGTGAATCCTTTTACTGTCAAATAAGACATACGTTACTTGATTAAATAAAGGTTAAAGAAAAGAAAAAAGATACGAAATAAAAACCTGCTTATTCAGGCTACCACTATTTCTTCTTTCCTTTGAATCCTGCAGTAGCTAATCACATTTTGGCAACTTCTTGCCATCAAAAGCATTTCATGAAATTATCCCATTACCATGTTTTTCTCAGAGGCAAAATTAAATGGTTGAGAGTTTAACTGACAGTTATTTTTATTCTAGTGCCTTTGTCAATTAAACAAATTGTACCATACTTTTATGTTTATTTTTGTTGATTATTTGTACCATCGTGGCCTCTGATTTTGTTTTTTAATTTTCACATGTCAGTTTCATGGTCAGAAATAAAAAAAAAAATATACTGTCAACTTTGATGCCTTCACCTTCATCTTACTTTTTATAACACTAATTTGGGAGAAAACACTTATATTTAGCTTCCCCCCCCCAATTTATATCTGAATGAGATAAACAACTATGAATGGTGAGAGAGTCAAATGGTAAAGGAAATACAGAATTTATCAACTTCAACCACTTTATTTTTTGTTTTAATTTAAGAAAGTATGTAATTATGAGAAGAATCATTTCCATAGGGACATTTTTAAAAAATTAAAAGAAAAAAGCCTTTATCATGAATGCTTACTACTTAAAAATAGTGCTTAAGTGTTTATAATAAAGCCAAATCAAAACTTTCAGCAGGGAGTATATGGGAACATCTGATTTTATGCTGCAAAATATTAGTGTGGTATTTGCTTTTGCTTGGTTTTACCTTTGGTTCTGCATTTTTTTTTTTTTTTTATCATTTATTTTCTTGGGAAGAAACACTCATTTTCCTTATAGGTCTATATAAAGTATTGGCCTTAATTTCCTCTCTCATAATTACCCTATATACTCGAGTATAAGCTGAGTTTTTCTCGGCACAAAATTTGTGCCGAGTTCGGGTTTTTCGGCACAAATTTTGTGCCGAAAAAACTTGGCTTATATTCGAGTATATACGGTAATTCACTATCTAAAGAGTCAACATACTTGTGTGTAAAGGTCGAGATAGTAAATGTTTTCGTTTTTGAGGGTCATATTGCATCTGCTTTGAACTTTGCCAATCTAATGTAAAAGCAGCCATATATAATATAAAAATAAAAGAGTGTAACTGTTCCAATAAAAACAGAAGATTTGTTGAATTTAGCCCATTGAATGTAGTTTGCGGGGAGACCTTGGGAATGAAAGCTTCTTGAGAGGAGGAACTTTTTTTTTTTGCAGGTTTTTTTTTGGGGGGGGCAGGGCTGGGTTTGAACCCACCACCTCCAGCATATGGGACTGGTGCCCTACTCCTCTGAGCCATAGGCACTGCCCTGGAACTTTTTTTTTTTTTTTTTTTTTTTTTTTGAGACAGTCTCAAGTTGTCACCCTGGGTAGAGTACTCTGGTGTCATAGCTCACAGCAACCTCCAACTCGGGCTCAAGCAATCCTCTTGCCTACATTTTTCTATTTTCTATTTTCTATAGACAAAGTCTCACTTTTGCTCAGGCCAGTCTCGAACGTGTGAGCTCAAGCACTCCACCTGCCTTGGCCTCCCAGAGTCCAGGATTCCCTCTTTTGCTCACTGTTCTATACTAGTACCTGAAACAGTAGCTGTCACCTAGATTTGAATCTATTGCATACCTACAATCAAACATTTGGCAAGATACAGTAATACACAATGGAAAAAGCAGTTGGACTGTGTAGAAATCAAACTTACTGATTAATACATTATTTGGCTTGATGATAAATTACTGTGCCAGGACAAATAGAGCCAATTCAGTTTACAATTGACTCAGGTGATACATTTGATTTCTATTGTGAATTGGTTAAAATACAGAGATCTCCTGGGCCAAATCCTGGACAGTCCTTCATACAGCGACATATTCTTCCTTGTCTTTGATTACATGCAGTTGTCACACTGATTTCCAGACATAGATTTCAAGTCCTTCCGTAAACTTGGGTTCAAGAATGTACGCACTAGTCCTACCATTTAATTTTTCATGGAGTCCCATGGAATATTTTTACTTGAATTAATGGGTAGAATCTGTTATCATCTGATTACTTGAGGTTATTACCTCTTAATACTGCTATTCACACTGTGTTTATACCTCAATATATTACACAATAAAAAAAAAAATCAAAATTTACTTTGCTGTCATCCATGTGGAAAACCCAGTGCCAGCAACCGAAACTCAGTAAACTCCTGTGACCAGCGGGTTTTATAGAGATACAACTGTTCTCCTAGGATCGGTTATCATAAAGCAAGAGACAATTGGGCTGAGGTAGCCTCTTGCCTGTTTTTGTGTACAAAATGTAAACAGAAAAGAGCAAATAAGGAAAAATAGCCCCACAGCTGGAAGGCAACTTTAATGAAAAATGCTATTCATAGTTACCCTGCCAGTAGCTGGCAAAGCACTTTTTATAAAACATATTTAATGTTTACAACCACTTGGAGGCTGGGGAAGGAGTAATACTTTGAAAATATGTTTAATGCTTTGAATCGCTCCGTGGCCGAGAAGCAACTCCTGCTAAAATATATTTAATGCTTAGAGTCATTTGGCAGTTCAGAAAAAAAGGAAGTTCTTGTTAATTTTTAACATTTATGGCTGATCGGTGGCTGCTAACGCAACTATCAATACAGCATGGTTTATGTTTAGGGACACTCTGTGCTGCCTCTAAAACAATTCATGTTCTCCTCTCAAGGCCACACAAAAACTTTCAACAGCATTCCTTTGCAATTGCACCACTAATAAAAGCACAGGAATCAAACAGATGAATAAAATGCTCCCTGAACACACAGTCATAACATCCTATGGCCCTGAAAATAGTTCTGTCATGCTGTGCGCTGTGGACACTTCACAGCTGACACAGGAGGGATACTAGGCCTTGCTCGATTTCGCCAAATGTATTAAAGCATCTCATCAGATTGTGAAGCAAAAACAGAATCTGATAATTGGTGTTTTTTACAAATCAACAACTTATCTCCACACATTAAGGTGAAAGAGTCCCTGACACCAAAGAAAATGTAAATTGGGATACAACATCTATTCGATTTTTTTCAGTAAACTGGGTTAAATTTTGTGGAAAGGGCAATGATAAATATTGAACTCATGTGTCAGAGGGAGGAACTCAGTGAGAAAAGGGAAAAACTGGGGCAGGAATATCAGGCTTTGTCTTGCTCATTTGTTTCCTGAGCGTAATCTTCAGGCGATTACCAGGACCCTTCCCTGTTGATTGACTGTACTTCTCCAGAGATTATGGCTAATGATAAACATAAATTTCTTTTTCTTGCTATTTGCAATGACCCTGAGAATAAAGTAGTACTATTACTCACTTACAGATAAGGCAATCACAGCACATGTAGGGCAAATAACTTACACAAATACATACCACTGGGAAATGGGGTTGGACTCTTTAATAAAGAGGTTTGGATTCTTCACAAGTTTAACATCCAGATACTATTTCAAGTACAAGAGATATTTCATAAAAAAGGAAGAGTAGCTCAAAGAACCAATGGTCTCCAGGATGGAACTGAAAGTTGTGGACAATGATCCACAGGCACTGAATCTAATCAAATGACTTCACATTTACCACCTGGATTTTAGAATCGTGTTGGGCCACTAACTCCTTTAAGCTGGGCATTTACCCACTTCTTCAATGGAGATGTATGCAGAATTTATTTCATGCCAATTTCTCTATTATATTTTCAGTGTGAATGTGATAAGTAACTGACCTCTTTAGTGTCAAGGTTCTATAGACTAAGACAAAGTAAAAAGGTAAGAAGTCCCTCGGTACCTGGACTTGATTTAGATGATGAGTTCAGGACTTTGAGCTGATGATGATTTAGGGAATTTTGGAAAGGGTTAAGATGGTTATATTGCACGGGACAGCAACATGAATCATTGGAAAGCAGAGAGTAGACTGTGGTAAGCAGACTGTGAGAAGGCCTCCGTGGTCTGTTTCCTTGTGATCATGCTCTCGTGCAATCCTAGCCCCTGGATATGGATGGACTTACTTCTAACAATTAGAACATGGCAGAAGGGATGAGATGTCACTTTTTAAAATTAGCCTATAAATAGACTGTGGCTTTGGTCTGTTCTATCTCTCCTTTCTAGCTTTTCCTTCTAGAGCTCATCACTGGGGAAACCAGCCATCATGCTATGATGTTACAATATAAGCCTGAGAGATGCATGGAGCAAGGAACTGAGGCCTCCCAATAATCATACATGGAAGTAGACTTCTCCCTCCCTTAATTCCAGTAACCAATATCTTGGTTGAAATCTCTTGAGAAACTGTGAGCCATGGTACCCAGTAGAGAACTTCTGACATCCGTGCCCCTGTGAGAACATTGGTACTTGCTGTTTTGTACCGCTAAGGTTTCAGCCATGTGTTATACAGCATGGCTAAGTCAAACACAATATTCCTCAAGTAATAACAATGAGCATTATCTGGAACCAGACAAACCAAACCCAAGCTCCACCCACCAGGATATAATAAGGGGAATAAAGAGTTGTTTTTGTCATGTTCCAGACAAAGATGTGTACCCTTAACTCATACATAAGGAAACATCTTACAAACTCCTAATGTTTAGAGGAACATTCTAAAAATTTAACCTACCACAAATATTTAAAAATGTCAGGACTATGGAAACCAAGAAGAGGTATGATACTTCTCTCGTTTTTTTTTATTTATTTTTATTTTATTTTATTTTATTTTATTTATTTATTTATTTATTTATTTATTTTATTGTTGGGGATTCATTAAGTGTACAATAAGCCGGGTTACACCAATTGCGTTTTTTAGGTAAAGTTCCTCTTGCAATCATGTCTTGTTCCCTCTCTTTTTAAGAAAATGGAAGAGAATATCTTAATACAAAATGTGATTTTCAGCTTGAACATTTTATTATATAAGACATTGAAGCAAGTGATTAAGCTAGAATGATGTCTAGGGGTAAAATTGTAATAATTCGTTCATGCTAATTATTTTTGAAAGGATGTATTTTGGTTGTACAAGCAGATGTCTTTATGCATAGAAAATAGTCAGTACTCTAAACCCAACCTCTTGACAAAAGTTCTGCTTGTGTGGTATAGATTGAAACTTAGGACAGTTCACCTGTTTCTACTATGCTAGTAAGCTGCTCTCTGTTTCTGGGTGGCTTATGATAAGATAATATATCTACTCTATTACTTCTTGGTTTGTCTATGAAATTCTGTGAAAATAAGGAAGTTTGAAGATATATGTGTGTATGTTTCCAAATTTTAATAATAATTTAATAAATTAATGTAAAGCATAGTCATGGTCTTGACCATTTGTTTCCTGGAGATACACTATTTAAATATGGCTGTGTAAAAAATATTCCCTTATTAATAACTTTTTTAAAAACTCCACCAAAAATTTTATCATAGCATTTCTTACCAAACTGCATGTAAAACAAAATAGAATTTAAAAAAAATGACTAAGGGAACATCTGTTAACTGTGTTTCCTATGCCTGTGGTTTATTTCCTTTGCATGTGCCCTGTTTTATTTATACTTTCTCTTACCCACTTTTTTTTTTTTTATCATAGTAGATCAGAGAAACCTATTCCTCAGATTTTTTTTTTTTTAAGCAGGGATCTGAATACTCAAATTATGTAATACAAAATAATGAATGTTATACAAATATTCCAAATTCTTAACCAAGTCATCTGTGATTTAAAGTTAAAAGTAAGTTTTTGAAAGATGTTTTAACAGCTACCAGATCAAGAAAAACAGTGAAATTGTTTGTGATAAACTCAGTTCAAAAGAGCCTGGGGGTCATTACTACTTTCTTATTTATAGTTGTTACGTTTTTACACAAAAAAAAATCCAATAGAAAGCAATACTGTTCAAGGTTATATAGCGGTTAAACAAAATAAGAAATGCAAATCTCTAGTTACATCATTGGGGTCCTGAGTATTGCTTAGGAAATGGTTAAGTGTCACTACATAAATCATGATTCACCACTGACATCTACTATAAGATAGTTATAAATAGTCTAATCAGCTATCTCAAAATAGCTTAGCTCAGGCAGAGGAAGATAATTCAAATGTGAATATGGCTTTAAGCACTCTAAACCTGTCAGCACTCTAGCTCAAGTAACTTAAACTGCATATTCTACTGATGAATAGTCATTAGATATTAAAAAGGTACACTACTGTATTTCACTGTTACTCTAGTGATCTTAAAGAATTAAGACCACATTCATACAGTCAAAATTCATCTCTAAGGAGTAGTGTTGAGTTGGAGAATATCTGGATCATTAAATAATTTGTACAGGTCAGAGAAAAAGCATTTTATCTCTGAATATTACTTTCATGGCATATTGGGTATAGCAGACGTTAGAAAGAGATTGACCTTCCTCTGAAACAATTCATAGATTCATTAGAATTTTCTAATGCCTGTGGAGTTATATATATTCCATAGTGCAGTAAGTCTTAAGTATTGATCTTCCTTTGAGATCTTGACCCTTACCCCAACTGTCCCTTGGTGTACGTATGTTCTGTGTAATTTTCACTTTAATTGTTGTAGGTTTATAGGTTCCTCAGAGTTCCACATAGATAACTGTTGTTGTTAAATTGACATTTGCATAATACACATTATTTCTATTTTCCAAGATATTTTCATCTTCTGTTTTGTGTCATATAATAAGTTATTTCACTACATGTGTTTTCAAAGACGTCAATTATTTTATTTTATTGAAATTGAAATAGCAATGTTTTCACTTCTTGGGAAAGAAAAGTTATTTCCTAGAAAATACCTCAAATGTGGATATCTATAATCAACAGTTGGTGTTGTTGCAACAATTGCTACACTGTCAATACACCAGGCAATGTTCTATATGTTTTGACTATAAATTATTTTAATATTAAAAATATATATACGGAGGCAGGATTATCTAGATTTCATGAAAAAAGGAAATAGAAAAAGAATAATCTTTTAGATTAAAGCACTGAACCATTTCCATCTGGTAGGAAGAGTGCACTTGATAATGGAGTTCAATCAGTCTAGGAACAAAAATATAAATTCTGGATGCTAGTAGTTCCTTGGGTTTAGGTAGGTGGCCACGTAAAAGCAGAAAGATCAGATACCACAAGCCTAACTTTGCATTTTGTATGCAAAATTGATCGTTTGCATTTTGTATTGGTTTATGTGCATAGGTGGGGTTGTGGAGAATGATAAAATTAATGTATGTGGATGTTTAATTTTTAATGTTTAATTTATAAGTAGTGTCTATAACTCTTTGTATTTATTTGCAAATTACAAATTATGTAAATGCTGTCTAAGAATATCTGAACTCATATCGCATGGTATAGTTTCACATTCAATAGAAATATCATTCCATTATTACAAATAAAAAAAGACAAAGTGGTATATTAAAAGCAATTTAATTATTTAATTTCAGTGTTTTGTGTATGGAAAATCATTTTAAAGAACTTATTTTTTCTCATTTCTCCCTATATCTATGACAGCATAATAAATTATATCCCACCTCCATACCCCCAAACTGGAAATACTTTGTTTTCTCACTTACCTACCCTTCTGATTTCCCAAACATATGTCACTCTTCAGACACTAGCTGCAAACCTCTTTACAAGGGCTTTAACCTCATAGCTTTTTTTTTTTTTTTTTTTTTTTTTCCAATCAGCACAACCAAAGATCTAATTGTTCAGCTAATTCCTTAGAAAGATATGTGTATTTGCTTTAAGAATGCTATTTTGGTAATAATGAATGACTCAGCTCATAAATTCATGTCAACATTTCCAATTTACATGAAGCAGGCACTGAATTAAACTAGATATCTACTAAATATCATGTCTTCTTAAAAGCCTTACTTTTTTTGGAATGCTATCTTTATTTTTCCCCACTGTGATGTCGAGGCACAATTAAAATATAGTTATCCCCATGTTCGGAGACTCCTTTCTAATAAGATGCACTTCCCTAATGTACTTCTAAAGCTGTAGAGATTTAGAGGAAATTCACAAATTGTAGCAAAAACTTAATAACAGGTCTACACTCCTGATATGCACATTCAAGTTTGAAATCTAAGTGAACTACTTTGAGCTCATTTCTCAGTTCAAGGAGAGAATATGGTCTTTAAATGCCTGATAAGATCACACACACATTTTCAAGTACATTTGTAATAATTCCATGTGACAGCTCCTACAATCACTAACCTCCTTCTGCCCTCTGGGTACCCTGCACAGAGTTAGCTGTGAGTCCTCATGGTTGTAGGAGCAGTGGAAGCTGAGATGTGTCTGACTTAGGAAATATTAGCAATGCCTCTCACGAGAGAGATTCAAGTCAAACCCACAGGAAATGAGTAGTTTTATCTTTCAAATGTGATAAAAACCAGAAGTCACTTAGAAATAAATTAAGGGATTAGTGTTGGGGACAGAGGAATAAAAAATACAATTTGAAATTTGTTATTAATGATGGAATCCTTAACCTATTGACCTAGTAAAGTACATATCACAGAACTTCATAAATTTAGGCTGATATTGAAATACAGATTCTTACTAAATTTAAATTTTAAAAAATGATGATGCTACTGTAGTCTAATTGCGAACTTATTCTAATAATAGACTTCCAATGTAATTTGCGCTTTCGTCTGTCGGCATGACAACTATGGGTTACCTATACCCACAAAGGAAACAATATCAACCCTGCCATGCAGTCCTTTCTGGGCCACTTCTAGGTCAGATGCGATGCAGGCTTTAGATGATTTGCTTTGAGCTAAAAATTACTATCTGATATTTGGTCATGTGTGGTAGTTATTTGCAGCACTGTAGGTATCTAGAACTGTTTCAAAAATAAATTTTGTACTTAAAATACAGACTCTATGGGTTCAGGCAAATCCACAAGCCAGAAAATAGTAAAGAATACTATATATTCCCATACATTAACTTCATAATGGAATAAAAAAAAATAGGAAAAAAAAGAATATCTAAAAATAATTATTTCCTCTACCATAGAAGAATAAACTTTTGGGTTATAAGTAAGATGTTATGCCAACCTGAAAAAGTGAATGTTGAAGAGGTATTGCAGCATGGGACAGTTTCGTTTTGCCTACTCACCCACAGGAGACATTTCCGGGACGCTAGCAACATAAGGTCCATCCAAAAACTTTGGCTCGTTGTCATTAATATCCTGCACTTTGATGATGAATTCGGATTCAGGCTCCAGGGGCTTCCTCGTTTCTATGTCCACAGCCTGAGCACGAAGAGTGTAGAAAGGTTTTTCTTCTCTGTCCAGGCTCCTTATGGCATGAATGTCCCCTGTGGTTTCATCAATGGTAAACACAGTGCCGGCGCCATCTCCCGAGAGGGTGTATTTCACAATGCCCTCTCCCTTGTCTAAGTCAGAATGGAGCTTTGGTGGGACAGAGAAAGAGAAACAGAAGGAGGGAACATGTTACCGCATTAAAAAGTCCTATTTTGCAACATTATTTAATCAAAAGTGTTAAATGAAACCTTCAGTTCTTTTCTCTTGTTTTTTGTTATTTTCTCCAACTCTCTGATTATGAAATCTTAACACCTAGAAAGTTGAAAAAATGCACAAGGAATACTTGCATATACCGCTGCCTCTCGGCCATTCCACCACTGACCTACTAACCCACTCGCTTGATCACATAGATCACATATCCATCCTCTCATCCCTCTCTCTCTTTCCATCCTTTCTGACGCATTATGGAGATCAGAACGAAAGTCCTGCCCCAAATACATCAACAGGATTGTAAATTTGAACATTTATGTCTAGTTCTTTTGTATCCCTTTGGAAATAAAATTTTCATGAAGCAAAATGCACAAATCTCAAGTGTACTTTTTGCTTCATTTTAAATGATTATCGCAAGAGAAATAAATTAACTCGTAAATATATATTTTTAAAAGGCTCTCTAAATGTCTTGAAAACAGAAATCAGTGACCTGATTCCAATGGAAAACAAGGTAAAGTCTTTTTTCATTCGAAAAGAAAAGAGAGATGTGGGATACTAACAAATTGTCATTTATAAACTCCAGAGCATCTCATTTTAACAGACTGTGAATGAGCCAATATTAGCCAGATAATTAATAGAAATTCTGATTATCCTTTCATATTCACAAATGGTTAGTTATAATTAATTCCATATGCACAATATTTCTTATTATATAGAAAAATGAAATTAAGCTAATTTTTTGAAATTCAGCATGTATATGGTTCATTGTTTTATAGAATAAAATAAGGTGCACATTAATAGCAATAAAGGGCAGAGACAAAGAGAAAGAAAATATCATTGTGACATTCTATCAAATTAGAGTCACTCAAATTGGGGTCCAAGAATGCATAGAAGATGAACATAGTCTTATAGGTTTACAAATTATTTTTAACATAAGATATTATAGATGCTTTTCAAAGAGTATTAATTCTTATAAATATATATTATTATAAGTAACAAAAGTGTATTTATAAATATAAATATAGTAATATGTGTTCTTTTAACTAATGTGATATACATTACTTTTTATTCAGATTCTATTCACAATGTTTTATAGTATTCCCACTCATTTTGGTACAGCCATCTGATTTCAGCATCTTTATTTTTATATTTAAAATCTCATTCCAGTTAATGAATAATGCCAGAGAAAATGTTAAACTCCACAGTGTCTGTAACTATTTGGGCTATGACTTAAAATTTGACTATAAGTGCTACTCTCTTGTAAACACTTTAGCTATGAATGAATTCTGCTTCTATTAATTATATTAATAGAAAAGAAGCTTTGAAAATATTATAAATTACATAAATATCCTTTTGCAAATAAGATTTTTGTGCATTTGTATTAGTAATATAAAAGCACAAATACAGCAACACTAAATAGAACCTCAACAGCGGTTCCATCTTTGCTCTTTGGTACGATGCTCCTGTAAACTAACATCATCATTAAATTCATTAAGGTATTTAAAATAAATGTATTCATTTTGTGAATTTGTATTTACTTCAAAATTTACCCTGAATGTGTATTTGTATAAGACTATAAGCATAAAGATTTATACTTGATTAAGTGGAATATTGAAAAAATATGTCAGTAATAAGAAGGTATAACATTGGATTTTCTTTTAAAAGTTTCTGTTCATTTTACCTAAGTATAAGGAAAATTGCTTAGAATGATAGGAAGAAATATTTTCGTCCTCCTACTTTTTTTTTTTTTTACAAAATGCTGGGAAGCTTAGGGAGTTTTAAGCGTAAAATCAAGAAGCAGATAAATGTTCTTTGAACTTAGGAATTTCAAATTATAAATTTTAACCACACTATTAAAGATATTCAACACAGCAGGTATTGCTTTTGCTTTCAAATTTATCTAAATATATGAGTTAGGGAAAAGCTCAGTGCAAAAGAAATGACTTTATGAACTGGATCCATTTTGCCAACAGCTCAAAAGAATATATGGTAATTTTGTGAGGACTGAGTGAAAATTCCAAGAAAATTTCTTCTGTGTGATCCTAGTAGATTATAAAACAAACCAACCAAACCAATAAAAAGCCCCCCAAAATCCTGTATTTAGATAAAATTAGAACTGTTTTCTTTGCATATTGACATAAAAATAAATTCAGTTGTTGCTACTCTTCATTTTCCAATCTTTTTCTTCTAATTTAAAGATGAGTTTTGGAGAGATTAATGATTCAGAGGAAACATGAAAATATGTTAAACTTTTGAACTAAAAATGAATTTGATGAATGTAAAGTGCTTAAGAGGATTATATTTTTTAGGGGAATTTATTATGTGATAATAGCTTATAGGAGATCACATCCAATATTTTGCAAATTAACTAATAGAAAATATTTAAAATTAGTTATTCAGTGCCACTTGATTCAGGCAAATTCAGGTAATGAGAATAAAGTACACATCCTTTTTAAGTATCAATTTGATATTGAAGAAATGATAATTGCCATAATGTTGGATATTATTAATATAATTGTTTAATTCAAATATAAAATAATGTGAATTGAGAATAAGATGAAATACAATGAAAATCCTCATCATCCTTTTACTTAGAAATAACTTATTTTATTATTTTTATGCATTTTATTTATATAAATATATAAATGCATGTAACTATAAAGGCAAACATATGCATACTGATTATGCATATACGATTATATATAATTCTGTGATTTTTTATCTATATATGCCCAAATACACATGATGTAAGAAACTGAGTTCACACTTTTCAATAATGCCATATTCATTTCAAAGTATCATTTGAAATTCTTCAAAATTATTTTTTTTAAATATCTGCATCATATACATTCAATGAAGTTGATTAATCCATTGGGTAATGTCAATCCTTTTATAAACAAACAATGTAAAACAAACATGTACACCTGTGTGAGTGCATGCATATGTATATTTTTGTGAATTTTTTCCCATTTATTTCCCTAAAATAAAAAGGTAACTATCAGCTGGGTGCCCGTAGCTCAGTGGTTAGGGTGCTGGCCACATGAACTAGGGCTTGTGGGTTTGAACTTGGCCTGGGCCTGCTTAAAAAAAGAAAAAAAATAGCCTGCTTGTGTGGTGGGCCCCTGTTGTCCCAGCTACTAGGGAGGCTGAGGCAAGAGAAGCACTTGTACCCAAGAGTTTGAGATTGTTGTGAGCTATGATGCCATGGCAATCTACAGAGGGCAAAAAAGTGAGACGCTGTCTCAATAATAATAATTAAAAAAAAATGTTACTATCAAGATAAAAAAATACAATAATTTTTATAAATATTGAAGAATGTCAAATCTTGAATGATTATAAAATTTTATCTCTATAGAGATACTCTTAAATCTTACTCTTAAATCTTCAAGCAAGGGAATTCATGCTGAGCTTACACTTGTATAGTAGCTCTTAGTTTTATTTGCATAGAGGAAGTAAGGCTTCAGAAGAATTCACATGCTTCCTTTCATCTTTGGGTTGTGTTAACTAGAAAAAAAAATGACATGATGCCATTTTATACAATCATTTTAAGCTACACATACAGCAAGATAAAAAGTCTGCAAAAAATAAATTTTGTTATAAAAATTTACAAATAACAGCCAGAATATTCCTTATTCCATTTACTAAAAATAAGCTGTTTCTAAGTAGGTACTGATTACATTTACTGGTTGACACTGCCAAATCCAATAACACCATCTTTTAGTATTGACACTTAAAGTAAAATTACTCCCGGAAATGAGTTCTATAAATGATGGATGTAGAAACAGACACTGTCCAGGCAGTTGTTTTATGGAAATGGTGTTGTTATGTTCTGGCATTTTCTAAATAATCTCAGATAGTGCTTGAAAATGTGATGATAAGAGAGGCTTAAAAAGACTCGGAGGATCAGCTTCAGAGAGTAAGTCAATCTTGAATTCTGGCGCTTAAAAGTTTTAAGATAGCTAATTGAAAGTTAAATGCTTACTAGAATCTCTCTGATTATATTTTAGAAACTGCTTCACACAC
Organism: Loris lydekkerianus; assembly: GCA_963574355.1. NCBI lineage: Eukaryota > Metazoa > Chordata > Mammalia > Primates > Lorisidae > Loris > Loris lydekkerianus. Next base: position 22,260 of record CAUYPK010099028.1, read on the forward strand.
AGAACAAGGAATTTATTTTTATTTTCTCTGGGTTGAAAAGTGCAAGTAAAATGAAAAAAAAGCCCTTTTCATATCACATTGATTTCATATTCATTTGCCATTTGCCAGGATAGGGGGTGTTTGCCAGGAATGGAGACAGCATGGGGTGTGTTGAGAGAACAACAGCTGATTTTGAAGTGTGAACACCAAAAATTATGTTCAATAATTACTAATCCATATCTGAGTAAGTGTGTTTTTATGTGAGTCTGATATATACATGTGCTATATAAATGTCATCAATTTATCAGCTTACTGCTAAATGTAAACATTTAACATAAAAACTGCCTCTTTATGTAGTCCCTAATTCTTAGAATTAGTCATATTTCCTAGAGAGAGATGGAGACTAACAACCTTGGACAATTACCACGTATGGTTTTATGAGGTAATTGGGATGGTGGTTATGAGAAGGTTAAAAAATAAAAAGGTATTTCAAATCATTTTTCAAGAGCTTTTTAAAAAATATGATTTTAATATATTTTTTGCTTATGAAATGATATTTAAGGCCCTAGTTTCTTTATCCTTTACAGGGAAGTTTCCCTCTTTTTCTGTACAGGGATGTTTCCCTCTTTTTCTATTGACTTATCCTCTGGGGGTTATAACATATTTACTCATTTTTTTTTTTTTTTTTTTTTTTTTTTTTTTTTTTTTTTTAGGGGGGGGTGGTGGTTGTTTTGTGTGTGTGGGTGGTTTTGG
>CAUYPK010099033.1:0-52319 GCA_963574355.1 Loris lydekkerianus
TATACAATTTGACATTTTTCATCACACAGGCTAACATGATCTTCCTGGCATTTTCTTAGTTATTGTGTTAAGACATTTATATTCTACATTTACTAAGTTTCACATGTACCCTTGTAAGATGCACCGTAGGTGTAATCCCACCAATCACCCTCCCTCCACACATCCTCTCACCTTCTTCCCTCCCTTTCCCCCTTTCCCATATTCTTAGGTTATAACTGGGTTATAACTTTCATGTGAAAGCCATAAATTAATTTCATAGTAGGGCTGAGTACATTGGATACTTTTTCCTTCATTCTTGAGATACTTTGCTAAGAAGAGTATGTTCCAGCTCCATCCATGTAAACATGTAAGAGGTAAAGTCTCCATCTTTCTTTAAGCCTGCATAATATTCCATGGTATACATATACCACAATTTATTAATCCATTCGTGGATCGATGGGCACTTGGGCTTTCTCCATGAGTTAGCAATTATGAATAGGGCTGCAATAAACATTCTGGTACAAATATCCTTGTTATAATGTGATTTTTGGTCTTTTGGATATATGCCTAGTAGAGGAATTATAGTCTTTTCAATTGTGACACGCCAGCTCAGTCACTTACTCACCGTATATTTGTCTCTACTACTTCCTTGTATAGACCATTCCATGGGTTATCTGTTCATGTGCCAGAACCACACATTTAATTGTTATGTAATTCATAATTGCTAAGTCATGGAAAAAGCCCAAGTGCCCATCGATCCACGAATGGATTAATAAATTGTGGTATATGTACACCATGGACTATTACGCAGACTTAAAGAAAGATGGAGACTTTACCTCTTTCATGTTTACATGGATGGAGCTGGGACATACTCTTCTTAGTAAAGTATCTTAAGAATGGAAGAAAAAGTATCCAATGTACTCAGCCCTACTATGAAACTAATTTATGGCTTTCATATGAAAGCTATAACCCAGCTATAACTAAGAGTAGGGGGGAGGGGGAAAGGGAGGGAAGGAGGTGAGAGGATGTGTGGAGGGAGGGTGATTGGTGGGATTACACCTGCAGTGCATCTTACAAGGGTACATGTGAAACTTAGTAAATGTAGAAAGTAAATGTCTTAACACAATAACTAAGAAAATGCCAGGAAGGCTGTGTTCATCAGTGTGATGAAAATGTGTCAAACGGTCTATAAAACCAGTGTATGGTGCCCCATGATCACATTAATGTACACAGCTATGATTAATAATAAAAAAAAAAATTTTAATAACTGCTAGGGTAAAACATCTGCATCGAATTCTTTATAAAAAATATTACCTGACTACAATACATGTAGTTTTTCCTATATAAGCTTTAGAATGAGCTTTATAGTAGAAAGAAAAGACAGTAAGTACATTCAGTATGCCTAGCTACATGTCCAAGTTTTCGTTTATGTTCCTCTTTTTCAGATTCTACTTACGTATTTTATCTTTTTATGCACTTACCTAAATGCAATTTCTTTCCGTTGTATTTTGTAAGTGGCTGTTAAAAGTTTATAAGAAGGCTATTTATGTGTATATATGTATGTATGTATGTGTGTGTATTACACCCAACTTACAAAAGTCCTTAACTATTTTTAGTTTTTCAGTTGGTTCTATTTTCATAGATGCACAATTATATCGTCTGAAAATAACAGTTTTACCTCCTATTTTTAAATTTACATTTTTCCCATTAATTTGATATAACTTGCACCAATATAAATTGTAATTAACTGAACACAGTTGGATTGTTCTTCACTTTAAAGGGATCACTCCAGTGACTTTTTATGAGTGAAGGACGTGGCTTCTGGTCTCCTAGATCCAGGGTAGACACTACGGCCATTTTCTGTACACCGGCATTGCTCAGGGAAAGAAAAAGGGAGTGCATACATATAACTCTTTTTTGGTATGAAGTGTAAAAAGGAAATAAGAGTTCCTGAATGCATAGGATAGGATAAGTAAAAAGACCGTGTTTTCTTTTTTAGCAAAATAATGATAATAAAATAAAAAAGACACTTACAAAGACTTGTTGGCAGGATTGGATGTCTTAAGCTTTGAGGTTACATTGATGGAAACTAGAACTCATTGTCTTCTGATATAAAGTAAATGGATCATGAAATCTTCCATGCCCACCGTAGCAGTTGTTATTTAAATGTATGGTTATCTGGAGGAGGAAAAAACACCATATCATGAAAACCTAAAAACAATCTTGAATTATTTCTACTTTTATTTTGTTTGCATTACCGTGTTCCTCTCTTTTTCTCCACTTATGGCATTGCTGAAAATTGAGTCTGAGATTTATTTAAAACATAAAAGACTTCAGGTAACTGGAGCGAAGTGAAGCTAAATGAAATCTAAAGAATAATGCTTATCTATCCGTAAATAAATGTCAAAGATTATGAATGGATAAGATTCCCTTGGGTTTTCTAAATTTCAAAATGGGCTACAACTTAAAAAGAGAAATCTGTCATTAAAAATTATTTGTTTTTATAATCACTGTTTTTTTTTAAAGTAAAGTAATATGTTTTATAATGCAGAAAAATCATTGTTTTTACTTTAAAAATAAGTTCTCCAAATTATTAAATAGAGTAAGAGAGGTGTGTTATCATTGTATTTTCAAAACATTACAAGGAATCACTTATTTTTAATTCTTACTTTTGTTTTAGTTACTCTCAAAGCGTCCAGTTCTGGATGATGAGATGGGTGATTAGTGAGCTTCATTAATCATGCCCATTAATCATGCCCATTAATCATGCCCATATACATGTATATAGAGGATATATATATATATATATATATATATGTTTTCATATATATTTTTAAAAATCACATTTTACTCCATAAACACACATAATTATGATTTGCAATCAAAAATAATATTGTAAAAATTTAAAGTTATAACTTTTCATCTTATACTTTTGAGATAACCAAAACAAAATAAGAATTCAAACCAAGTGATTCTTTATAACGTTTTTAGAACACAATGACATCTTGCCTTTTTGCTTTATTTAATGACCCTGGGCACTTTAGTTCATAGGCAAAATTTCAATACCAAAAACAAAATTATAAAACATACATAAGAAGAACAAGGATCCAAAATTCTACTGTCTATATTCCTAAAGGTTAGAGATTTTTGGTTTGATTCACAAAATTATTTTTTTCTCAAGAGCATGCATAGGCATGCATCTTGACGTTCAAACAATGTGTAATAACATATAAAAGTGGACATCATGAATTGAAAAGTGGTAAATTGTGTAGTAAAAACCAATTGCAATGTGGACCTTTACTTATCCAATCATCAGCAAATGAAATTGAAAATAATAATTTCTCATTTAACTGAATTATTATTTAACCTTGTGTTTATAAAGAACATATTCCTGAATATTTTCCATAATACAATGCAATGAAAAAAAATCAAAATGAGTTTGAAAACAGACATTACAAATCAATCTAAAATCATTTTTTTAATGATGAATTTAAGTGATCCCTTCAATATTCAAATTGGAGATGAGTGAATCCAAAGTGCCTCAAAATGGAAGACAGGTACTCCTGCTAAAACTTCTAAAATTGCAATTTTAAAATAAAACTATCAGTGATATTGATATTAAACTATTTTTAGGCTTTCTGTTTATAAGTAGGAGATGATGTTTTGGGTGAAGGGTGAAATGTTTCCAGTTTTGCCTTGAATAATCTATCTGACTCAGCATCAGCTGAAAAACCCCTTACATTATTTTAATATTTTCCTTTCCCGTACTAAATAATGTGTCACTCTGGACTGTGGCCTGAGCAGGTGACTCAGTTCTGTGTGAGACTCTGGCTGGGGATCTTGAGCAATAATTAAAAATAGCAGGAAGTTTTCCCTTAGACAAGCCTTGCTTTTGTGACGTGTGCAAACTATTGATCTGTAACTCTTAGCCAGTTTACTTTAAATAGAGTTGCCTGGCCTCTTAACTTTTGTGCTTTTTAACCACACAAAAATGTTGAATCGTTTTATCTGCTTTATAGTCTAGTGTACTTACATTTTTTATGATAATATTTCTTTAGCTTTTTAATTTTTAATTTTTATATTTTCAAATGCAGAAAAATAATCTTATGAATTCTCTAAATAGCTTACATTCCTAATGAGGGAGACAAACAGCCCTTTTGCTTCTAATTAGTTCTGTAAAATCCCTTTTAATGCTTTGAAACAGATCTCCTTGTTTAGTCTCAGATGGCACTTTTACCCTAAAACACAGCCTTGTGGAGGAAGTGGATGTTGTAGACACCCTAATTCACTGCTCCTGGCGGTCTCAGGCACTTCTGGCTAAAGATTTCTTCCCTTAGGAGCAATAAGCACCAACTCGCAGACAGCTCAGAGGAAAGACTAGAGCATTGTCGCCTTGTAACTTCTAAGCTCATTCAGTCCTTAATAAACGAATTCATAAATTAAAAATAATTTCCTGACAGTGGCTAAGCCTTCTATTTAGCCCATAGCATGAGGTGATAAGTCAGAAATTATCATAATTCTTTTGGTGATATACATCTAAAAATGACCATTTCATAATTTTTTTTTTTTTTTTTTTTTTTTTTTCCCGAGACAGAGCCTCAAGCTGTCTCCCTGGGTAGAGTGCTGTGACATCACAGCTCACAGCAACCTCCAACTCCTGGACTCAAGCGATTCTCCTGCCTCCACCTCCCAAGTAGCTGCACCACAATGCCTGGCTATTTTTTGTTGCAGCCATCATTGTTGTTTGATGGGCCCAGGCTGGATTTGAACCTGCCAGCTCAGGTGTATGTGGCTGGCGCTTTAGCTGCTTGAGGCACAGGCCCCAAGCCCATAAAATGTTTTATAAGCTAGAAGTGTTCCAATAGAATTCCAATTTTATTTTTAATTTTAAATATTAATTTTTTTATTGTATGGTGTATTTCTTCCTTCAATTCTGTAAAATTTTTTCTTTAATATTTAATATATCTACTGATTTTCTTTTTTTAATTAAACCATAGCTGTGTACATTAATGCAATCATGGGGTACAATGTGCTGGTTTTATATACAATTTCAAATGTTTTCATCAAACATGAACATAGCCTTCATGGCATTTTCTTAGTTATTGTGTTAAGACATTTATATTATACACCTAGTAAATTTCACATGTACATTTATATTCTACACCTAGTAAATTTCAGATGCACCATAGATGTGGTCCCACCAATAACTCTCCCTCTGCCCATCCTCCCCTGTCCCCTCCTCCTCTCTCTCCCCTTTCCCCTTCTTCTTGGCCTATAATTGGGTTATAGATTTCATACGAAAGCTATAAATTGGTTTCATAGTAAGACTGAGTACATTGGATACTTCTTCTTCCATTCTTGAGATACTTTACTAAGAAGAATATGTTCTAGCTCTATCCATGTAAACATATAAGAGGTAAAGTCCCCATCTTTCTTTAATGCTGCATAATATTCCACGGTGTACATATACCACAACTTATTGATCCATTCATGGGTGGATGGGCACTTGGGCTTCTTCCATGACTTAGCAGTTAGGAATTGGGCTACAATAAACATTTTGGTACAAATATCTTTGTTATAATGTGATTTTTGGTCTTCTGGATATATACCTAGTAGAGGAATTGTAGGATAGAATGGCAGGTCTAAAATGTTACCTCCTTCAAATATTAATTTTTTATACAAACTTGATATTTTACATAATTTTCTATTTTATCTTCTGTCTTACTGTTACTAAGGCCACATTGTTTAACTTTAATGAATTTCTAATATGCAAATTCTATTAGATTAATACAGATGTCTTTTTTTAATTAAAATGTACCCCCATTGAAATTTGATGGTTCACTTTAATTATGTAGATCAATTTGGAAATAGCTTCTTTGAAGAATGATTTTATTTTCTCTGAAATATGCATCTCTGCCTACTGGCTTCCTTTAATAAAAATTAGTAGATGTTTCTCTCTCTCTATCTCTGTCTGTCTGCATCTCTCTCTTTTTCTTTCTCCCCATTAGTCCCAATGCTTCCCATTGTATTTGTTCCAAATATGATGTGCTTTCATTTCTATTGTGACTTTTATCATTTATTTGCTATTATGTTTCTAAGTGACTCTTTGACATATTAGGAGGCTGTTGTATAACTTTTCGCCTGTCTTACCTTGAAATTGGATAAGTTATAAAGGAATGTAATTCTTACAGTTATGGAGCCTGAGAAGTCCAAGGTTAAGGGGCTGCATCTGGCGACGGCCTCTGGCTGGTGGAAACACTTGGCAGAACCCTAACGTAGTTCAGGGCATCACCTGGTGAAGGGGTTAGGCGTAGTAGGTCAGGTCCTTCTTCCTTTTCCTATAAAGCTACCAGTCCTGTTGTTGTGATAAACCATTATTCTATTAATTCATGAATGATTTAATAAATTAATAATCCATTCGTGATGGCAGAGCCCTCCGGTGCCAATCACCTCTTCACACTGGAGAATAAGTCTCAATGTGGGTTTTAGAGAGGATAAATATTCAAATATTCACCACAGCATGACCCTCCAAAGTTCTTTGGTTTGTACCCAGTTTTTCTGAGTCCTTGTTCTTTTTCTGCAAATGATGATATATCAAATAATGACTTTTTTACTTTTTTCTTGTCTATCTATATTTTATTTATTTTATTAGTTGCATTGTTTAGCACTTCTAAAACAAATCTAAATGCTCTCAGTCATAGGAACTTCTGGTGCATTCTAGCCAGACTACAATCCAGGCAGGTGCAAATACGAACAACCTGTACCGGCACATTGTAAGCAGGGTTGTCTGTTCTGCCAGCAAATCTAGAACTTTCCAAAGTATCTAGAACATCAAAGGAAGATACATTGTATCATATCTTGTTGGGTAAGTCCTTTGAAAAGACTAGAGAGTCTGTTTCTGTGGTCCTTGAAACAATTTTGTGGTGAAGAGGTCTAACAAAATTAATTCCAAGGTTGATTTTTGCCTCTTCTTGAAAAAGTAGAAAAGAAAGGTTGGGGTGTGAGGTGGGGTATGCATGAAGGTCTTCCGAGGAAAAATGGTGAGAAGTGTTACTTTCTAGGCTCAGGATATCCAGATGGATTACTGCTAACTGGAGCTGTGAGGACACACTTGGAATGTGAGGTTGGAAAGCCGAAAAGAAAAGAGGGTGTGGTCCTGGGAAGGGCTGGAAGTGGAACACTTAACAGAAGTTAAGGAGTCAAATGCCTGGATAACACAGGGGGATTGGTGAGAATACACTTGTGGTGCATCTTACAATGGTATATGTGAAACTTAGTAAATGTAGAATGTAAATGTCTTAACACAATAACTGTGAAATTTCCAGGAAGGCTATGTTAACCAGTGTCATATAAACATGTCAACTGGTCTGTGAAACTAGTGTATGATGCCCCACGATCATATCAATGTACACAGCTATGATTTAATAAAAAAAAAAAAAGCAGAGACCTCTGTCTCCCTGACACTCTTACAACCATGAGGGAACTTAATTAGATATTTAGTTGTCTGCTTTTCACCTTAATTAGATGTTTTAGTTGCATTCTAAAAATTGAGATTGTATTTATTATTCTGGCTATTAAGTATCATTCTATGAAATAAATCTCTATTAAGAAATGTTTCAAGCAGAAGTGTTGGTTGTCTAATATAATTTATTTTCTTAAACTTTATCTGTCATCAGTGTGTCAATTTTAATTCTCTCAATAAAGGGGGGTTGGACCATATGTACTATAGATGTATTACTTAGGATGAGTTTCATGCTGGCGTGAGCTATCTCATAAACATTATATCCTATTTTCCTACATCCACCTAGTCACATTTTTATTCATTAAATGTCCTAATCAGTGTGTCTCATTGGTCAATTTGATAGTGACTTTTGTCTTACTTGTGAAGTTAAACCCATGGTAAGCATTACCAGTTCCTACGCAATTTATATTATTTTCCTTCTTATATACCTTGAGCTCTGCTTAATTTTTTTTCAGGCAGTTTGAGTTGATGTTTGTCCTCAGTTAATCTTCAACTCACTGCTAATGAAATCTATCATGAGACATTCAATATTTACCTACTATTTCTCACATTACAAAAATATTATTTGATCTTGTACTGTGTCTCAGGTATTATACAAAGCAGTCTATTTAAAGCCACTAAGTTAAAAGTCTGTGAAATGGTGAGATGTAATTTTCCTTACTAGTATTATTGGTACCCCTGATATTCCCGTACCTTGTAGTCTTGACTAAATTCACCTGCAGACACCCTCAGACTCTATGCAGACATGCAAAATGCTGTTCCCCCAAGGCTACTATCAGCTTAACTCAAAAAATATGGAAATCCTTTTAGCTCTAGACAGCAGGGATGACCTAGTTCTATAAGGAAACTGACCGGAGCCCAGGTCAGTCCTGATTAGCCCTTCCTTGCTGTGGCAAGCCACATACGGGAATGCAGTGGATCTGTGGAATACAATGAGTGGAAAGTCGGGAAATGCATTCTCAATTTAAAGACAACAGCAGCTACCTAACTACAGCCAACTACTGTCTTAGAGGATCATGGGGCCAGCAATTTCTTTAAATCTGATATTTAATATGAAATTTCCCAATTTTTAATATGTACGTATACTTTGATATGTCTGCAAATCAATAAAGCAGGTGTCCTTTTAGTAACTGCTTCTTTTTATTTTATTTATTTTTTTGAGACAGAGTGTCACTTTGTCACCCTCAATAGAGTGCCGTGGTGTCATAGATCACAGCAAATTCTTGGCCTCAAGCAATTCTCTTGTCTCAGCCTCCCATTTAGCTGGGACTAAAGGCACCTGCCACAACACCCAGCTATTTTTATTTTTTGTTTTTGTTTTTATTAAATCATAGCCGTGTACATTGATGCATTTATGCAGTTCAGTGTACTGATTTGATATACAATGTGAGATGCTTACATTGACCTGATTAACACATCCATCACAATTATACTCTTTTCTTAATAGTTTTGAAATGTACCATTGCATCATGCACATTAGGTGAGGTCCCCCCAAATACCCTTTCTTCTCCCTCCTCCCCCCCTCCCTTCCCCTCTCTTTCCTCTTCCTGTCTACTTTCAGGAATATAGTTATGTCTTACCATTCACATGAATGTGTAAGTGATTATATATTGATTTCATAGTAGTTTTGAGTACACTGGATACTTTTTTCCCCATTCTTGAGATACTTTACTAAGAAGAACATGTTCCAGCTCTATCCTGGTAAACATAAGAGATGTGAAGTCTCCATCTTTTTATGGCTGCATAGTATTCCATGGTGTACATATACCACAATTAGTTAATCCATTCATGGGTCGATGGGCACTTGGGCTGTTTCCATGTCTTGGCAACTATGAATTGGGCTGTAATAAACATTCTGGTGCAAAAGTCTTTGTTGTAAAATGATTTTTGATCATCTGGGTATATACCTAGTAGAGGAATTGCAGGATTGAATGGTAGATCTACTTTTAGTTCCTTGAGTAGTCTGTATACTTCTTTCCACAAAGGTTGTATTAGCTTGCATTCCCACCACCAGTGTAGAAGTGTGCCCTTAGAGATGGGGTCTCACTCTTCCTCAGACTAGTCTGGAACCTGTAAGCTAAAGCGATCCACCCACCTCAGCCTCCCAGAGTGCTAGAATTATAGGTGTGAGCCACCGCATAAGGCCTCTTCATTTCTAAAGAAAAATACAGCTTCTATTTGAATAATAGAATAAAATACATTAAAAATTCATTGAAAAAACTAATGATTTTTGCCATCAAATCACATAAATAGAATAATATGTGTTCGGCTGAGTATTCATGCCTATAATCTTAGCACTCTGGGAGACCAAGGCACAAGGAGCCCTTGAGGTCAGGAGATTGAGACCAGTGTAGCAAGAGCCTGACCATTTCTCTTCTAAAATGGAAACTTAGCTGGGTGTAGTGGCATGCCTCTGTTGTCCCAGCTACGTGGGAACCTGAGGCAGGAGGTTTATTTGAGTTTAAAGAAGTTTGAAGTTGCAGCAAGCTACAATGACACCAATACACTCTAGCCAGGGACAGATTGAGACACTGATGTCCTCCACCAAAAAAAAAAAAAAAAAAAAAAAAGACAGAAAAGAAAAACTTGTCAATATTTTAAGCTAGTTTGGGGGTAAGTGAGAACATCTTAAAAACTAAAATGATGAAAGAAGTGAAAGACTAATTTGTTTACATAAGAAATGAAAAATCCTTCTATACAGTATATCAAAAAATAAGAAATATTAAAACATAAACTTCAAAGTAGAAAGGATATTTCCAATAACAACTGATTCTCATATTATCAGTGAGACTATTAACTGCTTTTCTAAGAAGTAATTTACCAAAATGTATGCAGAACTTTAAAAATAATAATATATTATATTAGCTTTGACATAGTCAAGTTTTAAGAATTCATACTGAGGATATCTTTTAATATAGTTTATATATGATTAAAATCCAATTACATAGGTGATCATTTTAGAATATTTATTATACAATACATTATTTCTCATATTACTATTGTATCACATATTATAAATAGGCTAATACCAGCCTTAAAAAGAATGAATAATTTTAATCAATTGAATAAAAATAGTTTTATACTCTTCATAAGATGATAGGTTGATTTAATTTTTAAAACATAAGGCAAATTCTGATGTTTAACTCAGATTTTTTAAAAGTCCTAAACAAATAAAAACCACCCATAATCCCCCACTACTTTTTAATGAGTGTTAATTTATTAAAAATTTATTTAATTTGAGACATGATCTTGTTCTCTTGCCTGGGCTCGAGTGCTGTGGCATCATCATAGTTCACTGTAACCTTGAACTCCTGGGCTTAAGCAATGCTATTGCTGTAGCTTCCCAATGGACTACAGACATATGCCATTAAGCCTTGCTTTTTAAATTAAAAAAAAAAAAATTTATAGCGATGATGCTATTCTGCTCAGCCTGGTCTCACACCCCTCCTGGCCTCAAGTAATCCTCCCAACTCTGCCTCTCAAAGTCCCATGCCATAGTCACCATGCCAAACCTGACGGCTAACATTTTAAAATACACCTTTTCAGAACGTTTCCTGGATGCCTATGAGCACAGTATATTGAGGTGCACATTTTGTCTCTTTCCTTCTCCCCTCCCTTCCTCACACATCCCCCTTTTCTCTCACATTACACATTAAGCAGCATGTCATAGATATGTTCATGGTTCATTACATTTGTAAATGTAATTTTAAATGGATGTGCAACATCCCTTTGCATACAACAAATAGAAAATCATCATCTAACCCCTTGAGGACTGGTTTTAGGTTGTCTATCATTTTGTTATTGTTGTTGATGAGCTTTCTATCATAGATGATGCAGTAACAAAAAGAGTGGTGAGAATACCTTTGTAAACTCCACCGATTTTTCATGCATAAAAGATTTGTAATTGAGGTGCTAGTGGGTGAAAAGCATATGCATTTTAAATCCCAATAGGAACTTTTCAGATTTTTTTCTAAAGTTTATACCATGTTGAACGTAGTGGTATACCAGAGCCCACTTTTTTCCTTATATTACTAAATATTAGCAAAGCTTTTCGAGTTATGAATATCTCATAGTCAAATAAACCTCATTATTATAATTTGTGTTACCTTGATTACTTCTGAAGTCAAAAATTTCCATTTATCTTTTGCCAATAACTTTCATCTCATATGAATTACCTATTTATATTCTGTGTACATTTTTGTTGTGAGATTTGGTTTTCTTACATAATTTTATGGAATTTTTAATTTAATATAGTATGCATATAAATCTTTTCTTAAGCTGTCTCAGCATTTTTTCAGTTATTATATCTTTTACCTTATTAAGTTTTAAATATTTTGTGTAGTTTAACAGTCTTTTCATCTATATTTAATATCATAATCATTAGGCATGTATATTAACTGGAAAACATCCAGACTAACAAATTTTCCTCTTGATGTGTTTTATATGATGATGTATTTATTTATTTAAAATTTAGATTATTGTGATATATTAAAAAGCAATGCATCATATATGTATATATGCTTTATATATACATTCTATATGTAAAACAATTTAAAAGAACCTGTATTAGTTTTATTTTAGGGAAAACTAAAGAAAAGTATTTTTCTGCCTTAGTAAATCAACAGTTGTCTAGACTTATATCATTCTGTTATAGGCTTTTGTACTTTTTCAACCCTAGAAAATCTTAGGAAAACCACTTACCTTGTACAGAAAGCTGACAATGCCTGTTTATTTGAAAAATACTGTAATTTTTTCTTAAACACTTCAGGGGTGTATTTTAGCATTCAATGATCTTCTTTTCATACATGAAAAAAGAATAAAATGAAGAAAGTAGATAATAATATGTTGCTATGTTCAGTCACATGTTTCTTCTCACTTGCATTGATGAGTGAGTGGCAGTAGTAGATTTAGGTAGTGTGGGACCTGACACTCATACAATGTTGTTGACTCTATCTATGAAAAGTAATACAAAGATATATATTTAAAAATTAGACATACAAGTAATTATTCATTTGGTGTGAACAAGATTTTTTTTTAACATTTTAAAAACCAAGCAATACCTTAAAATTTTAAATGTCACATAATAAACACTAACTACTGGATAGCCTGGAACATATCATATATTTTCTGTCATTATTTGGATGTATCCTTTTATCACTTCTTCAATTAAGAGTTTCAAAATATGAATTTTTATAGAGAGAATAGAAAAATAAATTTGATCCTTTTTCTATCATGATTATCCTAAAACACTTAAAATTAGTAATTTAGTTAAGTTTCTTTATGTTTCACAACTCACACGTGATCTGACAATCAAGTTTATGAACTCAGCTTAGGAAAAGTGCTATATCCCTCATTGCTAAATATCACTGCAATCACCTTTGAAATACTTCCCTGAGGAAGTCATGCACCAATGCCAGTGCCCAGTCCATCCTTCAAAGCAATCTGGAACTCTTTTTCTGGAATGATCATCAGAGCTGTCATCGTGTTTCCTGGGATGTCGTGAATGTCATCAAAATGTCTTCCTTTCAATATTTTCCTTATTTTTAAGTAAAGAAAAAAGTCACAGGGGGCCTAATCAGGTGAGTAGGGAGTGTTCCAATGCAGTTATTTGTTTATTGGCTAAAAACTCTCTCACAGACAGTGCCGTGTGAGCTGGTGCATTGTCATGATGTAAGAAGCTTGGGTTGCTGGCCAAGATTTTCAGTGAAGGCCAGGCATGGTGGCTCATGCCTATAATCTTACCACTCTGGGAGGCTGAGGCAGGAGGATCACTTGAGCTCAGGAGTTTGAAAGCAGCCTGAGCAAGAATAAGACCCCCCAACTAAAATGGAAAAAATTAGCTGGGTCTGATAGTGCATGCCCCTATTCCCAGCTGTTTAGGAGGCTGAAGCAAGAGGATCTTTAAACCTGGGGCTGGAGGTTGCTGTGAGCCAGTCTGATGTAACAGCACTCTTGCCTAGGGCAAAAGAGGGAGACTCTGTCTCAAAAAAAAAAAAAAGAAAAATAATTTTCAGTTAAGATTGTCATCTTTTTTCTGTTGATGTTTACATGATTTGCTATGTTTCTCACTGTCAGCCAGTGGTATTGAAGCATTTGACAAATTTTTGCAATGTTCTCATCATTTTGCTTGTTACTGACGGCCCTGACCTCTCTTCATCAGTGACGCTTTCTCTCTTTCAGAAAAATGTTTAATTCATTTGTGCATTGCCATTTTTTTCATGGCATTATCCCCCTAATCTTGGACTAACATGTCCCTGATTTCATTTCCACTCTTTTCAAGTTCAACAAGAAATTTATGAATGTTGTTCCTTGCTCTAATAAAGTGTTGACATTCTCCTAGGGCACACAAAAACACACAACACGAATGCTACTCAGCAAGAAATTGCCACACATCAACATAAACACAATTGTGAGACAGTGACATACCAAGGTTACAAAACCTTGCCAAGTTGTTTGTACAGTGCTGCCAGTGTGAGCCCATGGTGGCAAGTTCTCAAACCTAATTGTCAGTCCTCATGGTAATGTCGTAACCCACTAGAATCCATGTTAAAGTTGTTAAAACTCCCTTTCAAAAACAGGCTATAAAATTTGAAGGACGGTTCCACAGACTGGATCTCTACATGTCTATTTGTCAAACCATGTTCCTTTTCCATTATCCAACTACAGTTGGTTCTGGTTACTTCCATGTGGCCCAGCCTTTATCCCAGCCCCAGGCCAGTCAGGCTGGGAGGCCGTAGACTATTTCTGAAGTCATCCGTGTATTACAACAGCAAGCAGTAGAAGTGCTCACAAGCCTGACAAGCATATGCCACTAAACCTCAAATAGATACAATCTCAACTCTAATTACTCATATTCAGATCTCCCAAATTTCCATTGTCCCTCCAATGCCACAACTCATACAAGAATGTGCTTGCCAAGGGGAAGTCAGACTGGGAAGTCAGACTGGTCAAAAATCTTACTTTTTCAAAATTTAAAAAGCATGTTATCATATTTACACAGTACCAGGTACCCTCCTGGGCCTTGAAAAGGATTGGTGTAGGCTGGGCGCTGTGGCTCATGCCTTTTATCCCAGCACTCTGGAAGGCAGAGGGGGGGTGGATTGCCTGAATTCACAGGTTCAGCAAGAGTGAGACCTAGTCTCTAAAAATAGCTGGCCTTTAAAGCAGGCGCCTATACTCCCAGTTACTTGAGAGGCTGAGGCAAGAGAATTGCTAGAGCCCAAGAGTTTGAGATTGCTGTGAGCTATAATGCTACAGCACTCTACTGATGGTGACAAAGTGAGACTTTGTCTCAAATGCTGTAAATGAGAGGCCAGGGTTCATTAGCATCAAGGTTAAAAATGGGATAAACCTATTAAATTTCTCTTTTTCTCAGAATAAGTAAATGAATTGCTCAGTAATTTGTGGAGTAACCTACATTAACATTAATATTGATTGCTCAGTAATTTGTGGAATAAATGTGAACACTTTGGAACAAAAGTTTAGATAAGTGACAAACGTGGTAGAAATGTTGGTTTATAGTAGACATCATACCCACTACCCAAAGTGCTCAATTAGCAGAGGTGTAACAATGCAAGTCTTATTGCAGAGAGATGGGAGCTTACCTTTTTTATTTATCTAAGGTTTGTTTTCTAATAGTTAATACATGCTAACAGGCTAATTATATATGTAATCAATATTGATTGGTTAACTAAACAATGGTACTCCCAGCAATGGAATACATGTGACTCATTATTATATGGTGAAAAAAAATCATTGACATAGAAAATAATCATGATTCACTAAACAAAAGAAAAGAATTTTCAAAACTCTATACAAATAGGATACAATTTCTGTAAAAATTTGTTTATAGGTTCCTAAGAAACAATTTGGAAGGTTTTTTTTTTTTTTTTTTTTTTTCAAAGTGTTACCAAAAGCTTACTTCTAAGAAAGGCCATTATGAGTATTTTGAAATTTAATTAAAAATGTTTACTTAAAAATTTTATGCATTGAATGCATTGTTTTTCCAAATTATGTTGTAAAATTATAAAACCATTTTTATTTAAGGGCAATAAAGTGTATAATGCTCAGAATGTAAGTTACAAAGTAATATAAAGTCTTCATGTGTTAGGAACCCATTTTCATTCTTACAAACCTCAGGGTTATATTTATACCATTTTTTTGACTCCACCATCAGTCATACAGCTTTTCTGAATATTTTGATAAGCCCAGGAATTTTTCTACTTTTTTTGAGCTACACCGTGATGAAGCAGATGATACTCAGAAGCTTGGTTGCTACATTGTGAAAAGGTCTCTGTGCTTGTAATAAAGGCTTCCTCTCTGCTCCGCCTAAAGTTTGTGTTAAGTGTAATCAAGTGAAACTTTTTTTAGACAGAGAATAACATATGACAATAATTATTTCTGTGAATTATTTATTATTTATAAATGATTTATTATTGTATAAATCATTTATTTATTTTAATGTGAAGAATACACCTAGGCTTCAGGTAAAATAATTTGATTTTTCTTCTATTTCAAAGATAAAGAAAAGCCACACGCTTCAGCAAATAAAAGACAAGTGAATAAAATAACATCTCTGAAATAGCAGTGGGTGAGTATACTGCTCTAATTATCTCTCTACATTTTATAGTTTATGTCATGTGTAATTGTTTAGGAACATGATTTCACTAATCTTTGGGATGTTGTAGCCCAAGTAGCCTGCAGAGTTTTGCCTTTCAACTTCTCTGTCTTTAATATGGATTCATGGACTCCTATGGCCATCAGCTATTCTATGAAAAGGTCCTCTTTCATTACTCCTTTGTTTCCAGTCCATCAGCACATTTTTTGTTGAGCTCCTATTTTGTTAAAGGCAAGACTCTGAGGAAAAGGCAAAGAAATACAGGAATGGCAATGTGCCTTGTAAAAGCTCATGGCCTGTGTAAGAAGGAGGTACTACACTACAAGATAATTAGGAGAATTCAATAAAATGTACTTCAGCAAAAAGTGTTGGGTTTTGGGCAGTGCCTGTGGCTCAAAGGGGTGGAGCGCTGGCCCTATATACCGGAGGTGGCAGGTTCAAGCTCAGCCCTGGCCAGAAACTGCAAAAAAATATATATTGAGAGTTTTGTTGTCCTTTTTTTAGTACTTGTTTATGTTCTTAGTAGGAATAGAATGTATCTGTTTCCGTGTTCATAGACAAGAGAGTACACTGGGCAGTTAGTAACATAAATATGTGTATCTGTAACATGGTTAGAGGTATAGAATTTATCTAGGAAGAAAAAGGAGGAAAAACCAGATTCTGAAAGACTCGGAAATAAATCTATTACTGAAATTATTTGGTGAAGTTTAAGCTATTGAAGCCGTGATAATTTATTTGAACATACATCAGTTAGCATTGGCCGCTTTAGGTAACCCTAAACTCAATCCAAATGGGAAATTATTCCTACAAAAAGGAAAATCCGATAAAGAAAGCAGTTTTTAGATGATAAAAAAACAGTAGGCTTCCATTTCATGGAGTAAGAGACATACCAGTTGGGAAATGGAGTTTTGTGTTTAACATTTGCATAATTCAGATAATCGTATGTTTTGTATGAACATATAAATAAAAGTTAATAAACTGGTCAGAGTATTTAAATAATATTTAAATTAATATTTAAAGCAGAAGCCCATTGTGCAGAAGAAGTATTAAGCAATATGCATAAATGTAAAATGTTAAAAACTCTGTAGACAAATTTAACATTAAATATCAACACTTTCTTTACTGCTGCACCATTCACCTAATAGATTCATATCTTCAAATGTATCCTAAGGGAAAAATTGGTTAATCAAACATAAATATGTACATGTTATTAACAGGCACATTGTTAACAACATCAAAAAATAAAAAAAGATGAATCATAAGAATTAATTGATCAACCCACATAAAAATGCTTTTGAGGCATTGGATAGTATAATTAGTATCTGTCAAATGAAGTATTGTACAAAATGACACAGGTTAAAGGAATATAGGTAATATTATCATATTTATGTATGCAAATTCTTAAAGTTTATAAGGATATATGTAAGAGATTAAAAACTTGGTTATGTCTATATTATGAAATTGGAGGCAATTTTTTTTCTTTGCTTAGCTACATCTTCTATTTTGTAAAATAAAAACAATATTGATCTGAAATTAAAAAAAGAAATAAATAGTGATAGAAAGAGGGACTAGAAAATTTCCTCACTTTTCATTTGAAAGTAAGAGGCAACTTCAATAACAATAAATTTGTCAGAACAGTTTGAGATTTTAAGCTTTATTTCTTTAAAATATATGCAAAATATGGCATTTCAGTCTTAAAAAAAAAATTGGCCTGCATGTTTGTGTGGTTATGTGTGTATGTGAACACACATATATTTCCATATACTTTACACATGGGCGTCCTTCCATTTCTTTGATTTTCAGATTTTATGTTATATTATTAGTTGTAACTAAATGTCAGGAAAAAAACTGATGGCCAAACCACTGAATTATACAAAATAAAAAAAGTGGAACACTGCTTTTGTGCTTCAGAGATTTAACTGTATACATGATCCAAAGGATCTTTCTAAGTAAGAGAATTAGGGTATTAGTATGAAAAGACCTTTGGTCACACATCATTCATTTTGAAATACAACACTTGATATCAGCATTAGAGGATTTTAAAGGGTTTATTGCAAGGCATTGCCAATGTCTCGCAGGGTATAACCTACCACCCTCCAAATATTCATAATAAATGACATAATAAATAAATACAACTATCTAAGTCGAAATAACTCTTGATTTAAAAAGAAAATGTCACTTAAAGAGGTATGTGAGGGAATCACAGAATGTTAAGTCTGGGTGAGGCCTTAGGGATCATCTAGTTTAAACATTACCTGTCATAAATATGGCAAACCGGATATCATGATGTAAAAGGACTCACCTGAAGTCCTGCAGCTGCTGAAGGAAAACTCAAGTCCAGATTGCCTGACCCCTAGTCCATTGCTTTGCTGTTAAGGTACTCTGCAAAGCAACCACAGATGACCTCAGTCCTGCTTGGAGGTTCCTTCCCAGGGGTCTGGAAAAACAACGAATTGGCTTACCATGTCAAAGAGTGGGTATAGCCTTTGAGTTAAATAAACTATCTTTCTCACACTTTATTAACTGTGTAACTTTGGCCATGTTAGTTAAGCTCTCTGAGCCTCACTTTCCTCATCTTTTAAGGGTTATAATAATACCTACAAGATATCTACAAAATTTAAACAATATCTACAAGAAAGTATTGTGAACCCATGAAGTTTTGGAGATCCTTTTGTTTGAAGAATCTAGTCTCTAGCAGGTTTTGATCAGATTGGCCTGCTGAATCACTTTTAATCTTTTCATATCTTACTCGGAACTCAAACTGATCACCCTCTCAGCTTCTTAAGAATACTAATGAGCTCATTGCCTTCAGTCGTCTATTATAGCTGATTCTTTGAGAAATTTGTGTATATAAGATGATGATTCATAATTTTGCATTTACTATATTTAGTCACCTTTATTTGGAAAAAATCTGTTTTTTTATTACAATGGGAAGGGAATTTTAGTGGGTAATCTAAGAAATGCGGTAGCAAGGGCATTCTGTCAACCACACTCCTGTCTGTGTTTCCATTCAACCTTTTTCCCTCTAGAAGAGCACTTACATAACATTTCTTTCATTAAATTTCATAATCATGCAATGAAGCTTAATTTTTATCTTTTATTACTTCAAGGTGGTTTATATAAAATGTATATTTCCCTGTCTTATTGAAAAATATACATAAAATATTCATAACATTCCATTTTCAGAGAAAATTCATTCATCATTATGAAGTAATATTTGAAAATACTTGCTGTTACCTTATTCCTGGAGAGGAAATTATTTTAGAATTTCTTGTTGAGCAGTAAAAGATTAGCATAAAACTGTAATATTAACAGTATCGATAAGGCCCTTAACCATCACCTCAGGGGTATATGTATCCCATTGGAATAAAGAAAAACAGAAGAAAAGATGAGAGAAATCTTAAAAGTTTATGCCAAGAGCTAAAGGCATCCAGGGAATCATGATAAGCTTCCCTCATTGTGGTTTTCAGAAACCACCAGAGTAACCACTGACACCCAGACTACCCCGTCCACACAGAATAGGAAGAAGTTCTTGATGGGATAAAAAGAGCTACAACTTCCATTGTGGACAGATCATTATAAGAAGTGCTTAGGTGGGAAATACTGTGTAGAAGTTACCAGGAAACAGATTTTAGCCTTTAAAATGAAGACTATTTTAATATTCAAAGCTTTCCAAAGCTGCCAAGGAAATGGTGAATTCTTTGTCACACAGCTCTTCATGAGAGGATTTGCACATTTAAGCATGCTCTATCACTACTCTAAAATATGAAAAATTCCCACATTCAAATTATTTTAAGGAAATCATGACAAAATATGGTTTAAAAATCTTTAGAGGCTTGGCTCCTGTAGCACAGTGGTTACCGCACTGGCCACAAGTACTGAGGCTAGCAGGTTCGAACCCAACCTGGGCCAGCTAAACAACAATGATAACTGCAATAACAACAACAACAGCAAAATAGCCGGGGGCGGTGCCTGTGGCTCAGCGGTTAGAGTGCCGACCCCATATACCGACAGTGGTGGGTTTGAACCCAGCCCTGGCCAGCAAAAACAGCAGTGGCAACTGAAACAAAAAATAGCTGGGCATTGTGGTGGTGTCTGTAGTCCCAGCTACTTGGGAGACTGAGGAAAAAGAATTGCTTAACCCCAAGAGTTGGAAGTTGCTGTAAGCTGTAATGCCACAGCACTCTACCAAGGGTGACATAGTGAGACTCTGTCTCAAAAAAAAAAAAAAAAAAAAAAAAAGTCTTCTTTATATAAGAACTTTGAAATCTTCTTTGCTATGAGATTAAAAGTAATTTCCAACATTGAAATATAATGCCATTTTACGTGTATTTAAAAAATTGACTATTGATTTAGTACGTGGCAGTAAATTGCTTTCTGTTTGCCTGTGCTATGATCTTTAAAAGGACTATCATCCTCTTAGATATTTAACCTGATGTTGTGTTAAAGTTAAAATAATGGTTATGCTCTAACATGGAATCAATTAAAGTAATTATCAGACTTTAACTAATTTCTTAGATTATTCTTCCTCACTTGCAAGGCCAATTAATTCAATGTATATTTTTATGTATATATTTCTAGCTTGACCACATACATGAATGTCTACATATGTGTTCTGCAATTTGGGTTATTCAGTAAATAGGGAAAATTCTTTATAGATATGATTGGATTTATACAAAAGAAATATAATGAAACAGAATTACAGTGCATGCTTATTAATTAACTATTCTTTCCAGGGAAAGGTTATCTGTCAGTACAATAACAATAATCATTTAAAAATAGTAATGATAATAAATACAATAACAAATTAGTATATGTGCCCTTTGTTAAAATTAATACATGTATCACTTATAGGACATATCTTTTGTTTCTCTTTATTACATAAAAGAGGTGATAGGTCAGAAGTAGATTTTGAAAGGAAATTATAGGCACATTACTTCCCTAGAAGATAAGCATACTAAGGGTTTAAGATTAAATTCTCATTTTAGAAATGTTTAATACTGGGTGATTATTTTAAGTTCTCTGAACTTCAGTACTCTTATACACACACACACACACATACATACATATATATATATATATATATATATATTTTTTTTTTTTTTTTTGAGATAAAGTCTCACTATGTCACCTTTGGTAGAGTGCTGTGGCATCACAGCTCACAGCAATCTCAAACTCTTGGGCTTATAGGATTCTCTTGCCTCAGACTCCTAAGTAGCTGGGACTACAGGTACCCATCACAATGTCCAGCTACTTTTTTGTTGTAGTTGTCATTGTTATTTGTCAGGCCCTGCCTGGGTTCGAACCCGCCAGCTCCAGTGTATGTGCCTGGCGCACTAGCTGCTGAGCTATGGGTGCCTCCAGTTTATAAAACAAGTGAGTTCAACCTTCAAGCAAGTTTACAAGCTACAAAACAATGGACAAAATAACAAGCCAAAGGAAAACAACAGAAAATTTCACAATAAACAATTGTGTTCTAAAATTGAATCAATTAAAGCAATGATAAGATTTAACCAATTTCTAAGATTACTTCAGCAGCAAAGCCAATAAATCCATTGCATGTCTTTATGTGTATCTTTCTAGTTTGAGCATGTTTATTATATTTATTATACCAACTTAATACATGGGTAACAAAAAAACAACAAAGATGCCTAGTGTATTTGTTATGTCGATTCAATCTATCCTGCGTGTCAGGTTAGTTGGTGCTGAAAAAACAGTGATTTAAAAAATAAAACAATACAAGCAAAACCAATAGCAGCAACAAAACAAAAACAACTTAACAGTGCTTCCCTGTGTTGGGATCCATGACTTCATTTTAGAATACTTTTTTTCAAAAAGACAATTAATTGAGTACCAGTGTTGTAATGATACATGCAATTCTGCCCTTGGCAAATAAACATTTTCATTTGACATGTTCACATTGAATCTGTCATTTAACTTCTCCTAAATGTATATTCAAATCTATGAATATATGATCTTTATGTTTACAAAAGTTATTTCCATACCTGGATGGATAAGATTATTCATTCCATATTCTAATAGAACATTTTAATAATGATCACCAATAAATAACACCTTTCTAGGTTAGTGTTCCTGGTCATAAGAGACGGTGGTATTTTCTTGCTATATCTCAGAACGCTGATGCCACAATATTGGAATGAAATCCCGGCACTCCCATTTGAGACAAGAGGCCAATAGGACAAAAACCAAAATACCCCAGCTGAAGTGATACCAACTTCCACACATATGGTTGAGGTCATTTGGACCATCCAGCCCAGCCACATGAAGGAGCCCAGGCAAGTCCAATAGAGGAACTACTCAACCATCCCACAGGGTTGGTTAAGAAAATATGATAGAAAATTTTTGTTGTTATAAGCCACCAAAACTTTTGAGTGGTTTGTTCCACAGTAAAGGATAATTGATGTATTTCCTTGATCTTATTAAGTCATATAATAGGGCACAAGAAGCTATAGCAGTTGAAAATCCATCCAGAATTTATTTATTTTTAAAATGGCACTATAAACATGTAACTCTCCTGAAATCCATTATTCCAAAAGTGAAAGAGAGGCTATCCATAAACCAAATGGAATGTGAACAGTTTTATTACTTGTTGAAAGTATATATTTAGTCAGTATTTTTGAATGAATAAAACATGCAATGAAGTATACCATTATGTCAGAGAATTGTGCAGGATGTCTACAAAGGAAAAGTAAAGAGCAGAGTGAAGGCAATTATCTTGTTAAAATAGATATTTCAAAACATCCTCAATTAAGAAAATAGAAGAAACTTTAGAATGAGTCAAGATTTCAATCATCATATATTGGATTAATCCTCTAATTTTTTTTATTGTTTTGGATTCACTGAGGGTACAAATTCACTGAGGTACTGGTTGCATTTGTTAAATAAAGTCTCTCATCATTGTGTCCCACTTTTAAGAGGTGTTCCATACACTGTGAACTCCAACCTCTTCCCTCCTCCCCTCTCCCCACTTGCTTCATCCCCTATCCCCCCCTTTGTATTAGCTCATCTACTGCCTTCATATTAGAATTGAGTAAATTGAATTCTTGCTTCTCCATTCTTGTGATGCTTTACTAAGAAGAATGTGTTCCACCTCCATCCAGGTTGATACAAAAGATGTAAAGTCTCCATCATTTTCAGTGGCTGAATAGTATTCCATGGTGTACATATACCACAGCTTGTTAATCCGTTCCTGGGTTGGTGGGCATTTAGGCTATTTCCACATTTGGGGGATGGCAAATTGAACTGCGATAAACAGTCTAGTGCAAATGTACTTATGATAAAAGGATATTTTTCCTTTGGGATAGATGCCTAATAATGGGATTGCAGGATCAAATGGGAGGTTTAATTTGAGTTCTTTGAGAATTCTACATACTTCTTTCCAAAAAGATTGTATTAGTTTGCAGTCTCACCAGCAGTGTAAAAGTGTCACCTTCTCTCCACATCCACACCATTATCTGGAGCTTTGAGACTTTGTGATGCGAGCCATTCTCACTGGAGTTAGGTGGAATCTCAGGATGGTTTTGATGCATTTCTCTGATGATTAGGGATGATGAACATTTTTTCATATGTTTGCTAGCCATTCATCTGTCTTCTTTAAACAAGGTTATAGTCATCTCTCTTTCTCAGTGATAAATAAGACTGTTGAATCTTACTTTGTTGATTAATTTGAGTTCTCTATAGATCCTAGTTATCAAGTTTTTGTCCAATTTATAATATGCAAATTTTTTGCCCATTCTGAAGGTTGTCTGTTTGCTTTGGTTGTTGTTTTCTTAGCTGTCCAGAAGCTTTTCAGTTTAATTAAGTCCCATTTGTTCATTTTTGTTGTTGTGCAGTTGCCACAGAAGTCTTCTTCATAAAATCTTTCCCCAGGCTGATATCTTCAAATGTTTTCCTTACACTATCTTCAAGGATTTTTATAGTTTCATGCTTTAGATTTAAATCTTTTATCTGTCTTGAATAAATTTTTGTAAATGGTAAGAGTTGCAGGTCCAGTTTTAGTGGTTATCAAGTTCTCCCAGCACCAGTTATTGAATAGGGATTCTTTTCCCCAGTGTATGTTCTTGTTTGAGTTATCAAAGATCATGTGTTTGTAAGAAGTTAGTTTTATTTCATGGTCTTCTATTCAGTTCCAGATGTCTATGTCTCTGTTTTTGTGCAAATACGATGCTGTTTTGATCACAATAGCCTTGTCTTATAGTAGAGTGATACCCCTGGATTTGTTTTATTGCTAAGAATTGCCTTGGCTATACAGGGTTTCTTCTGGTTCCATACAAAATGAAGAATTAATTTTCCAAATATTAAAAGTATGATGATGGTATTTTAATGGGGATTGCATTGAATCTGTAGATTGCTTTGGGTAGTATACGCATTTTGACAATGTTGATTCATCCCAGCCATGAGCACAGAATATTCTTCCATTTGTTAAAATCTTCTGCTATTTCTTTTCTTAGGGTTTCATAATTTTCTTTCTGGAGGTCCTTCACCTCTTTTGTTAGGTATATTCCTAAGTATTTCTTTTCTTTCTTTCTTTCTTTCTTTCTTTCTTTCTTTCTTTCTTTTTTTTTTTTTTTTGAAGCTACTGTAAAGGGAATTGTGTCCTTGATTAACTTATCATCTTGGCGATTATTGGCATATACAAAGGCTACTGATTTGTGGACATTCATTTAATATCTTGAGACATTGCCGTATTTTTTGATTACTTCCAGGAGTCTTGTAGTTGAGTCTTTTGGGTTCTGTATGTATAAGATCATATTTTCAGCAAAAAGATAGTTTGACCTCCTCTGCACCCATTTGGATGTGCTTTAGTTCCTTCTTTTGCCAGATTATATTGGCTAGAACTTCTAGTACTATGTTGAATAGTAGTAGAAATGGAGGACAAACTTGTCTGGTTCCAGTTCTGAGTGGGAAAGCTTTCAGTTTTTCTCCATTCATTGTAATATAAGCTGTGGGTTTGTGGTAGATGGCTTTAATCAGCTTAAGAAATGTGCCACCTATACCTAAATTCTTAAGTGTTCTAATTAGGAAAGGATGCTAAATTTTATCAAACTCCTTTTCTGCATCCATTGAGGGGATCATATGGTTTTTGTTTTTGCTTCTGTTGATATGGTGAATTAATTTATGAACTTATGTATGTTAAACCAGACTTACATCCCTGGGATGAAGCCTACTTGATCGTGATGAATGATTTTATTAATGTGTAGCTGTAATCTATTAGCTAGGATTTTAGTGGGACTTTTTGCATTTATATTAATTAGTAAAATTGGTCTCAAATTCTTTTTATTTGGGTCTTTTCCTGGTTTTGGTATCAGAGTGATGTTTGCTTTGTAGAACATGCTGGGGGAAAAAAATCTGGTCCCCCCATGCTGGTCCTTCTCAATATTTTGGAATAATTTCTGCAGTATAGGTATAAACTCTGCTTTGAAGGTTTGATAGAATTCTGTTGTGAAGCCAATTGGACCAGGTTTTTTTCTTGTTAGGAGATTTTTTATTGTTTCTTTGATCTCAGTTCTTGAAATCAGTCAGTTCAAGAGTTCTAGTTATTCTTGCTTTGGTCTAGGGAGAGTGTGATTTTAGGTATTGATCCATTTCCTCCACAGTTTCACATTTCTAGGAATAGAGTTTCTTGTAGTAATCAGAGATGATCTTTTGTATCTCCTTGGCATCTGTTATTTTCCCCTTATCCTTTCTGATTGAGGCTATTACAGATTTTACTTCCCTGTTTCTGCTTAACCTGAACAAAAGGTTATTGATTTTATTTATTTTTTCAAAAAACCAACTTTTTGTTTCATTAATTTTCTGAAATTTTCCTTTGTTTTCAATTTCATTAATCTCTGATTTAATTTTGCTTATTTCTTTTCTTTTGCTGGGTTTGTGATTAGATTGTTCAACCTTTTCCAATTCCATAGGATTGTTCATGAGTTTATTAAGGCACTCTTTCTGTTTTTTGAATGTAGGCATCTAAAGTGATAAATTTCCCTTGTAAGACTGCCTTTGCTATATGTTACAAGTTTTGGTAACTTGTGTCTTTATTGTTGCTATGTTTGAGGAATTTAGCAATTTCCTCTTCTATCTCTTTCTGACCCCAACTATCATTTATCATAAGGTTAATTTCCAAGTCTTTGTGTCAGGATGAACATTTCTTTTAGAGTGAGTTCCAACTTTATTGCAGTGTAGTCGGTTAATACTTTCTATTCTTTTAATTTTGCTAAGGTTTGAGGTGTATCTTATGATGTGGTCAATTTTGGAGTATATGCCATAGGCTGATGAAACAAATGCATATTCCTTAGTTTTGGGTTGGTATGTTCTGTATGTATCTATTAATCCAATTTTTGTTCTAGGGTCACATTTAAGTCCTTTGTATCTTTGTTTAGTTTCTGCTTAGAGGATCTGTCCAGTTCTGTCAGAGGGGTATTAAAGTCTCCAACTATTATGGTGTTTTGGGATATTATATTGCTCAGACTCATCATGGTCTGTTTCATAAATCTAGCAGTATTTTAGTTGGGTGCATAAATATTTAAAAGTTAAATGTTTTCTTGTTTAATTGTTCTTTTGACCAGTATAAAGTGTCCAGTTTTATCTTTCTTAACGTTAGTTGGTTTAAATCTGTGTGTATCTGAAAATAGGATCACAACCCCTCCTTTGTTCTGATTTTCATTTGCTTGAAATCCTGTTTTCCATCCTTTACCCCTGAGTCTTGATTTTTCCTTCAAGGCTAGGTGTGTCTCTTGGAGACAGCATATGGTTTGCATTTTTTTTTTTTTTTTTTTTTTTTAATAGAGTCTCAAGCTCTTGTCCTGGGTAGAGTGCCATGATGTCATAGCTCACAGTAACCTCCAACTCTTTAGCTCAAGTGATCCCCTTGCCTCTACTATAAATGAACATTTTTCATTTGTAGTAGAGACAGGGTCTCACTTTTTTGTTCAGGCTGGTCTCAAACTCATGAACTCAAGCAAACCATCCACCTCAGCCTCTCATATTGCTAGGATTATAGGTGTGAGCCACCATGCTTGGCCCCATTGACATTTTCTGAGAGAATTGATAAGTGTGGTGGAGTTCTATTCATCTTATTATGTGAAAGTTTTGACCTTTAGCTTCTGGATGTTTACTTTGCTGGTGGTCAGGGTTGAGAATAGGTCTAGGTATTTCCTGTAGAGCTGGTCTTATTGTGGCAAATTTCCTCAGTGCCTGTATATCCACAAAAGATTTGATTTCTCTATCAATTTTGAAGCTTACTTTAGCAGGATACAGGATTCTGGGCTGAAAATTGTTTTGTGTAAGAATATTGAAGGTGGATGACCATGCCCTTCTGGCTTGGAAGTTTTCAGTTGGAAAGTCTGCTCTCTTCCTAATAGCTCTGCCTCTGTAGGTCAATTGGTGCTTAATCCTGGCTGCTCTCAGAATTTTTTCCTTCATCTTGACATTGGACAGGTTCATGACAATGTGTCTTGGAGAGGCTCTGTTTGAGTTGAGATGACCCAGGATACAATAGCCATCTGAAAGGAGTGTGTCAGAGTCTTTAGTATTAATAAAACTTGGTAAGTTTCATTTATTATAGGTTCCAATAGGGCTTCGATTCCTTTGGGACTGTCTTCTTCATCTTTTGTAATCCCTATTATTCACTAGTTTGAATGTTTCCTGGGGTCTTGTAGTTTTCTAAGCTTCTGTTCTGTTTTCTCTCTCTTCTTTCTTGCCTGTTTAAATACCTGGTTTTACTCAAAAACTTTATCCTCATGCTCTGCAGTTCTTTCTTCTCCATGGTCTAACCTATTTTTGATACTTTCTAACACTTCTAACACATTCTCTGATTGTCTCATTCATTTTCTTAAGCTCCACCATACTCTTTCTAAATTCTTATATTTGACTTTTGGTTCTGTCTTTCCATTATCTTGTTTATTCCTTTTATAAATTCCCTTTCTTTCAATTCCATTAATTCTTTTTTTTTTTTTTTTTTTTTTTTTGCAGTTTTTGGCTGGGGCCAGGTTTGAACCTGCCACCTCTGGTATATGGGGGGCCAGCGCTCTACTCCTTTGAGGCACAGGTGCCATCCACCCATCAATTCTTTATAGATGGAGTCTACTGAAGTAGTTGCCTCATAGTCCCTTGGGGGAGTTCCTCTGTTTTCGTTTTTCATGTTGCCTGTTTTCTGTTGGTTCTTTCTTTTATGTTCTTTCTTCTTGTTCACCTCCTTGTCCTCCTTTTTCCTTCTCATTCCCTCCTTTGTTTCAAACAGAAGTCTTTGCTTTTGATGACAATATATTGCAATATGTTGCTAGGACATCAGGTAGTGTTGTGGGTTTTTTAGGAGACAGAGAGCATAGCCAGCAACCTCTATGGTCCTTATTCCAAACTTAGTTGCCTTCAATGATTCTCTGATTGTTTCCTCAGCATTCAGATCCTGCCAGGTTGGAATCTTAAAGCTCATAATAATTCTTCTGGGGCAGGTCTCACAGTGCTTCCTGATTCCAGTTCCTGTAGGGTGCAGGATTCCCGCATCATGTCCCAAGAATAGATTTCTGACCCCAGCAGGTGGAATTAAGATGGTTGTGCTTTAGGTTCCTGCTAAGACTTTTTCATGACCTTCCTCCAATGGAATCCCCTGGCCATAGAGATCTCAGTATGGCTGTCTGGTCAGCCACCAAAACTATCGCAAACCTACTCCACCTGGCGTTCAAATCTGATTGCTGTATACTGTTCAAGTCCTCCCACTCTTCTTAGCTTTCCATTCTGTGAGCAGCTTTCCCCAACAACTGAAAAGTCTGGAATGGTTTCCTCCCATGCCGGACCTCTGTGGGAGGCCAGCTGATTCCTGCCAGTCACAATCACTTGCCTAATTCAACATATTTCCACCACTCTGGATCATATGCTGTATGACCTCTTCATTGTACTCCCTGAGCTATGACTCTGGGTAATGTCCCAATATCAGGTGTGGCTGGGTTCTCTCTTTTTCCCCAGTCATTCCAGGAGAGCTCAGCTGAGCAAGCCTTCTGGTCTGCTATCTTCCTCTGCCCCCTAATCCTCTAATTGTTTGTCTATTGGAATCTAGTGCTTTTGGTTAAGACAGAGGATCCATACTGATAGAATTTATAAGCCTCCTTTGTGAAGATACTATTTCTATAGAAAATTTAATGCATGAAATGTTGATTCTGACTTCTACTTATTTTCAGTGTATCATAGACCTATTAATATTGAATCAATATTTTATAGGTACATTGACTCTCACAATTTACTTCTTTCTAAAGCAAATGATCTCTTCTTATGGATATTAACAGAATATGACAAAATGACTTTCACTTTCAATTTCCAGACATTGTGAAGGCTGCTCTGTGTAGGTACCCATTAGACTCTCAGTATCTCTAAGGTCCAGATGTAATTTCATTTATCATTAGGTTTCTAAGGCCACCATTTTGCAGTTCTATGGCAGAAGGCAGGTATTTAATAAATGTTGGCCTAATATATGAATGACTAGAAGAAAATTGTTAAATCAAAATATATAAAATCCAGATTCTTAGCAGTTGTATGATTCCAAACTACAGTGATCTCTCCTCTTCTCTGTCTATTCCATACACAGAAAGAAAAATATTGAAATGCACAGTCTTCCCAGGCAAAACTTAATATATTACTTGATTGGCCTGAATAAAAATAATTGAAGAAAAATATTTTCAAAACACATGTATGCATTGTCCTTTCAAATTAGACATGCAAAAATAACACTGGAAGAGAATCAGTGGAAAAAGAGAGAAATTTTTCTAAATTATAACACTTACACCACAGTGGAAAAATCTTTGCAAAAAACCTGGAATGAATTAAACAGAAGTCAGATATTTTTCCATCACCATGGTGGTTTCCATGGCCATAGTCTCTGTCTCAAGATTACTGATCTGTTATAAAATTGCATGTACCATGTATCTAACTCCTTTGTTTTTTGGATGAGCAAATGTAGGGTATCTTGAATAGAGAGAAAGAAAAACTTTCTACCATCCATTATTTGCCACTGTCCTTTACCTTTGGAAATGATGTCACTTTGGGGTAGGTTTTAAAATATTTTTTCAGAATGTATTGATTCACAAGAGCACTTTGTGGTTTCATCCTAGAAAATGCACTTAGTACTAATAGCATGCCTAAACCTTGCTTCTGATGTTACAGAAACAGAACATTTTTCCAGAAATGAAGACAGAAATATATTTATTTTGGAATAGGCCACTTTCATTGCCCATGTATTTATTACTGGATGGAGGTTGACCACCTTTTAAAATTAATTTTTTTTAAATTAATCTGTAAGGTTAAAAACTAAAAATAAATAAAAAGAGTAATATAATAAAAACAAACATTGCTAAGTATAATAAAAATTGTAACAGATATGAAAATTATCTTCAGATGTTTTATCATAGGCTAATTGAAATATGCATTCAAAATATCTTCTATAGACTTTATCAATTTATATTAATTCCTAATATCTAAAATATTTTTTAAAAAATATTTTGCTAAAGTTAAAATATAGCAGTCAAAAAGTAGATATGATTGAGTCATGCTGTTGTGTGATTATTGTTGTATTTTATGAAATGTAGCAATTTGTTTCATTTTGCTTTGTTTGGTCTTGAGACAGTGTCTTACTTTGTTGTCCTGGGTAGGGTGCCATGGCATTATAGCTCACAGCAATCTACTCTTGGGTTCAAGTTATCTTCTTGCCTCAGCCTCTCAAGTACCTAGGACTATAGGTGTCCTCCACAACACGCAACTAGTGTTTCTATTTTTGGTAGAGACAGGATCTCTTGCTCAGGGTATTATCTACTCTTGAGCTCAATTAATCCAACTGCTTCCGCCTCTTAGAGTGGTAGGATTAGAGATGTGAGCCACTGCACCTGGAGGAGATTATAGCATTTTTATACGAAAAATCTCAGTATTAGGGGTTCAAATTTGTAAAACTAAACAAAGGGTTTTTTAATGCCGTTTTCTGGAGTAATTCATTCCAATATTCTTCAGGGTGATGCTTCCTGATCACACAGTATCTACTTCTTCACCAACCTGACTGAAAAATAAATCAAGGAGTATAATTAATGCTATTCCTTCCCTTTCTTTTCCTGGATAACTGTCTCCTAATGCAATCAAGTGGACAGAGCAAAATTGGCTTTCCAGGGAGGGGAAGCCTAGCAAAAGGAAAATCATTATAGATCCATTTTATTTTTCGTACATATATAATATAATAGAAGAAAAAATTAGTAAAAAGTTTCAATTATACTGGCCAATGGGAAATGTGAGCAGTAAACATAGATGGTGAATAGTAATGTCTATGGAACTCTTGTTTTTCATCATGAATTTTATGTAAATATTTGGTTCTTTATATAATACCATGTACATAAATAAATTTGCAAAAAATAAAATTAAATTTTATAAAAATTTTTTATATGTTTTAGAAGACCCATTGGGATATCTATTAGATAATCCATCCATCTATTTATTTATTTATCTATTTATTTACTTATGTTTTGAGACAGAGTCTCACTCTCTGACCCTAGGTAGAGTGCCGTGGAGTCATAGCTCACAACAGCCTCAAACTCTTGGACTCAAGAAATCCTCTTGCCTCAGCCTCCCAAGTAGCTGTGACTACCGGTGCTGTCACAATACCTGGCTATTTTTAGAGACAGGGTTTCACTCTTGCTCAGGTTGGTCTCTAAGTCTTGAGCTCAGGTAATACATCTGCCTCAGCCTTCCAGAGTGCTAGGATTATAGGCATGATC
Source organism: Loris lydekkerianus (assembly GCA_963574355.1). Lineage (NCBI taxonomy): Eukaryota > Metazoa > Chordata > Mammalia > Primates > Lorisidae > Loris > Loris lydekkerianus. Next base: position 31,874 of record CAUYPK010099033.1, read on the forward strand.
CACCATGCCTCACCCAATCCATCTTTATCTTCTAAGACTTAAGTTATTAATTAACCCTTTCAAGACATTCATTGATTCCCTAATGTTACATAAAATGTGGACTCTATTTTTACTTCTATTTCCAGACAATTTTTTTTCTGTCCTGATTACATTCATCTTTGTAAAGACAAGCAGTGGTCATAAGACAATTGTAAATTCTTGGACATTGCCCTTAGGTTTGTGCATAATTGTTTGTTTTATATATCAGATGCTGTAGCCTAATCACTTTAATATTCATAATAAAAAAGAAAACAAAGATCTGCATTTGGATCATTTTGATCTTAATTTCTTCTAAGAAATAGTCAATGTTCTAGATTTTAAGAAAGATGATCTGGAGAGATAACTAATGACAGAACACAAATGGTAATGTGAAGACTCATTTTTAGGTAAAGTAATTTTAGGTAAAGTTAATTGTATTTCTAACTAGTTTTATTTTCTATTTTAAGCAAGCCTAAGGATAAAGAGGAAGGAATAAACATGTCCTATCTTTAAGAGGTAGTGGTAAAGTTATTTATCAGATAAACATAATGGTGTTTAATGGCCATAGGTAGAAGAAGAAAAATTCCCAACAGCAAAGAGAGCAAAAACTATGTTTTTAAAAAGTGAAGATCGTAAATAAATATAAATTTGTGCCTTGGCTTATCTGTCAATACACAAATAAACTGTATTACTTTCTGTGGAATAGTAATGACTTAATGTGATTTTTGTGATTAAGACAGTAACTGAGTCAACTGAAGCCTTAATATGCCTGGATAGACTTATAAGTGCTGATTAAAAAGTGGGAAATGTGTAGATAATATGAATGCCCCATAATTTTTCAGTATGATAACAATAGACTTTATAATTTTATATATTATAATAAAAGTGAAAATCTTTTTAATATTTTCATTTCATTTTTGTTTTAAACTTTGATACAGGTCTACTTAGTTTGTGAGTCATATGTACTTTTAAAATCTCAATAGGCAGATACTTAAACTTTAAATTCTCAGATATGTTACATTAAAACCTCACTCCTTCTATTGTTCTAATGTCACTTGCCATAATATTGATTTATCTCAATGAGTATTTCACAATGAAATTAGTATTTCTAATTTATTGTTTAGAATATCCATCAAATTATCTTAATATTTTCAATTATCTCACCTTTCTCTAGACCAGTGGTTCTTAGACTGGAGAAATCATGAGAGTTATATGAGATCTTGTTAAAACAGTTGTGTAGTCTAAGTTTCTGATTCAGAGGTCTGTGTTGAGCCTTGAAAACACTGCTATTGATTATATATAATGTTTTCAATAATTAGAGTATATTCTTAATCACCTGTCAGATATTATATTAGAGACAGATTACAGGTATGAAAAATACCAATTCTATGGTTTATGGACTATCAAATATAGACAAAGTGTTTTGTCTAATTTTTCACTATGATGATCAAATCCTTGGCCCTCTAGAGTAGTACTCTGAAAAAGAAATAGAATATAAACCAATTATGCAATATTAAATAGCCTAGTGGGCGTAGTAATAAAGAAAAAATAGATAAGTATATTACTTTAATAACACATCTCGTTTACCCAAATATAACCAAAATGTCATTTCACATTGTAATTAATATATACAATATTAAAGAGATATTTCTACAATTTTTAAATTATCATACTAATACTAAAATCAATGTGTAATTTACCCTTACAACCTGACTTCAGTTGTACTGGTCACATTTCAAGTGTTCAGTAGCCACTTACTTAATGGCTAAAGGTAGCCATATTGTGCCACAAAACTACAGAGAACCAGAAGCTATAGAGAACCCTTTCATGTTCTCAGGATTTTTAGCTGTGACTTATGTGAAGAAGACTTCCATAAAATTAATATGAATATCTAATTAAATAAGGTATATAAAATTGTTGGTGCATAGTACATGCTTAGGAAATATGAATTCCTTTTCATCTAATGAAAATTGACACTAAATAAAAGTCTTCACCCAATGCAAGGTAGTTTCTATAATAAACTTCTATCCTAGAGGAATGGAAACCATTACTTTCCACAGTAATGGAATTCCACATTCCACAATATATATTGCATGTAGATAGCCAATTCACTTTTCCATCAGCAGTATTTCTTCATATATGAAAAATGTTATTTTTTTCCTGAGACTGAGGTGAATGCCACTTACTAATCTGTTTGAATTTCATTTAACTTTTTTCTTTTTTAAATTTCAGATTAACAAGAGGGTACAGACGATTAGGTTACATTGTTTGCATTTGTTAGGTAAAGTCCAAGTTGTAGTTGTGCCCTTCCCTCAGGAGGCACATACGTCCTCACATTGTGCTCATTAGGTGAGAACACCCCAATGCCACTCCCTCCTCCCTACTCCCTTTCCTCTCTTTTCCCCTCTCCCCTCCCCCTTGAGTTTAATTGTGTTTTTCTCTTGTGTGGGCATGTATTTGCTTGTATACTCGTTTCTTATTAGTATTGAGTATATTGGATACTTTCCTGTTTTTTTTTTTTTGCATTTTTTGACTGGGGCTGGGTTTGAACTTGCCACCTCTGGCATATGGGGCCAGTGCCCTACTCCTTTGATACACAGGTGCCGCCTTTTAAAAATATTAAAATTTTCAATATTGCTATTATTTTGGATCGGGCCTTTTAAAGTAATATCTAGATTATTTATTACATTGGCTCCCATTTCCTTCTTCCACTTCATCCACTATTTCTCAAAACATACTGCATTCTTGGCCCTGTACTGTGCCAAAGAGACAAAAGAAAGATAAGTAAGATGTAGCATCTACCCTCAAGGAATCTGCATTTGTTTTCCTTTTTCTGACTTATTTTATCATGACAGTACAGCTGTTGTCCTGTGTGCCCCCTGCTCAGAATGCCCGGTGTTCAGAGGTTTGAATATGATTATATTTTCACACATTATCTTTACAGCTTGATGTACAGCTACTCCGCAGCACACAACCCCTGCTTCGGCCAGACTGATTACAGGTCACACGTTCTACTCTCTATTATTTTCTTTATTCCTACTTTAAGTCTCTATAATTTTTGTCCTTGATGATTCACAAGTCTGATTATGTGTATTTAAATTTATATTTATTATTTTAATGTTTAATATCTCTCAAGTAAAATATTTTCCATTAGGAAAGTGCCTCCTACTTAAAACATGAAAATGCTTATTTTCAATTGAGATAAAAATAAACAGATATTTAGTTGGAATTTTGACAAGAGCTGAAACCATCAAAGAAGATTCCTGTTTTCAAAAGTAAATCAACAACAATAATGACAAAAACAAAACATACCTTGAGCAAGTATTCAATTTTAATGAACATTCTTGATCAAGAAAAGTGTTTGGTTTATGAAAGAAGGACTTAATCCTATTTTTTCCTAGAGGTAATTGATAAGACAAACGATAGCAAGGTATTTTCCCACCTAAGTGTTCCCAAATAAAGATTCTGCTATGGAATAACATACTAGTAATAATAGTATAATAGTACTTTTATTTTGGTACTTTCACTTATTCACTAAAAATGAAATTCTCAGCTCTTTTAATCCCTATTAACTTTGTAAGAGATGGTCTTATTTATTTCCTTCAGAACCCAATGACTGATCTCAAACTAAACATATACAAAGAGAATATAAAATTTATAATTACTTTATGTCAGTAATGATCTATATTGGATTCCAGAAAAAAAGAGAAATTTGACCAAATATGCACTTTTCAAATAAAATCAACACCGGAAACAAAACATTAGGTATGGACATTAAAAATTAACATATTGTATTGTAAATAGCATATAACAATATGACTTAAATGTATTATTAGTGACTTTCTTATATAAGAAATATGTAATTTTTTGAGCCTAAGAGAACAGAAGTAAGGGACATTCTTTGGGGTCATTTTAGAATAGTAAACCATGACAGCAGATTTTTGAGAAATCAAAGATATTATAACTAAACTTTGGATTCAATAAAAATGTCATTATATATGCATTTATCACTGTAAAGATGGAAAGAGAAAGGGAAAAAATAATCAGATCAAGTTCTAAGAATTTTGGTGGGTTGTATTTCAAGAGAAGAACCTTGAGCAGGAGCTTGAATTCTATAATGAGCAGTAGCATGCCTGACTTTTGCTCTGAGGAGATACATTAGATCTATCTTCAAAGGCTATTTCCTATACAAATATCTTTGAAAAGATAGTGCCTTTGCTTGCTAGACATGCAGACATGCAATAGGTCATGTAGAATTGTCTACTTTTAAGTTCTTTTTTGTAGAAAGGAATAAGGGGAGAACTGATGAGAATCCAAATCTTCGTTGTGCTATGTACTAACTTAGTAAATGATAATTGACATGATGTGTTGTTAAACCACCCAACCATTGTGAATAACTATTTTTTCATTATTGTAGGAGTAATTCTACTAGATATATACTGTACCGAGTATTACAGAGGAACAAGTTTCGAGAAACTCTATAATTAACTATAATTAATAGTATAATCCTTATTTAGATTTGATTTCATTTTATAACTGAGCAGTTTAAGTTAATAACTAATTTATAAGAGACATGTTTTCCCAAACCATCTTACGATATACAAGATTTCACTCAGTTGCATTCTTCTGGGGAAATAGAATTATATGTAATGAGAAGAGAATAAAGTTTGAATTAAAAAGGGTCTCAGTTAAAATCCTTATAATGTAACTTAATATGGATGGTTTACTTAACCTTTCAGAGCCTCATATTATCATTTATAAAATGATCTAAGAACTTCTATTTTCCAGAGATCACAAACGTCTGGCCATTTTGCAGATTAGAGACATAGAAAAGGTGCCCATTAAATGGTAACAATTGCCTTATATGCTTTTTACAACTTGATGTTATGGGCTCAGAAAAGTTGAAATTTTTATGTAAGAGTAGAAATTACAATGCTATCAAATAAGTTTTATTCCAAGCAGATTCAGAAAAGCACTACCACAATCTTATGTAATATTATATTATGTATTCTAGTTCACTATCACACCAAGTATAAAAAGTTACATTGAAATGAATATACTTTCATTTCTTTATACACCTAAAAATTTTTGAACAATTTTGAGTTTGACTTAGTTGTTTACATCATACATATAATTATTCCAACTCTCCATTTCAATGCTCTATTAAAAATCTAATCAAACTGATATCACTAGAAAGATAATAATCCAAGCTGTAACAGAAGGAATACCTAAACAAATAAAAAAAATCATTAATAATAATTTTGCAATATATATATATATATATATATGTCTTTTTATATTTTCAATAATAATTAGAAATTATCCTTGTAAAAATGCTATATATTTCTAAAGAATTATTTCTATGTATTTCATATTTTGTGTTGTTGTGTTAACTTTAATTCTTTAATTGTTAATGGTATACAATGGTTATTTGTATGTTGAACTTAAAAAAATATAAATCTAATTAAATTGCAAATATAAGGGAATACATTCTGGCACTAAATGGTAAAAATCTGCTTTGAAAAATTTGTTTTTGTATCAAACCAAATAATGTAAATGATTATCTATTATATTTAGATATAATGTGAATACTATATTATTCTATTTTTAAATTAGTCCTTTTTGAGTTTGAATAGATTTATTAATTTGGTGTGGATTTCCCTGATTTCAATAATTACAAATAATCTTTAAGTGTAGCTCATGTTCTCAAAATTTCATGTCTTTTAGGTTTCTCTCCAACACTTTTAGATTTTTTATTATTCTTTTTTTTTATCATTTGCTTACTTTACGACACTATATTTATCCAATTTCCTTGTAAAGGAGTGGCTGAGAGTAACAAATACAAACTATCTTAGGCAATGAAATGCACAATCATTGCATTTAATTTGTCATTGATTTTTCAGTGACTTTAAATTAAATTTATTCAGTCAATGACCATATAATTATTAACTGTCTTTTATGGGTGAGGCATGGTGTTAGGTGGTAGAACAAATTGTTGAGCGAAAAATAGGCAGGGTTTTTGTTCTCATGAAACTTGGAGTCTAAATAAGAACAGATTAATTGACTTAAGCAATGCTTGAATAAATGTGGAACTGTGCCATGGGATGAGTGCTACTAAGGAGTATATGGTGAAATGACCATCCCTGAACTTTGGGAAGTCAGGGCAGTTATCCATGAGGGAGAGAATGAGCTGCGGTCTAAAGAAAGAGCAGGCATTAACAAGGTAGAGAGGAGGGAGCGCACTATGAGAATTGGAAAACTTATGTGAAGTGATCCTTGGCAGACAAAATTGCTGAGATAGATATCAAGGAGGAACACTAGTGTGTGTGTGTGTGTGTGTGTGTGTGTGTGTGTACACCTAACTTCCATAACAATAATAATTTATACCATAAATATAATGAAAAAGAGATACTGTGATAATTTTGGTGATAAATTCAATTACACTTTGATGTTATGCTAAAGTTGTAAGCTGTAATTGGCATCTCTTGGCCAAGTCAGAGTTCCATGTGACTGATATCACTCCCTTTTCCAAGACATTTCTCTAATCCTGGCTGTGTATGGCAAAGATATATTTGAAGTGAATGGCAGTGTATTAGGTGTCTATTGCTAAAACAACACTGTGGCATATGTATACTATGGAACACTGTTCAGCTACAAAAAATTTGGAGACTTTACATATTTGTATTAACCTGGATACAGGTGGAGACCATTTTCTTTAGTAAAGTGTCACAAGAATGGAAAAGCAAGTATCCAATGTATTCAGTTCTAATATATAGCCAGTAGAAGAACTAATACACATCCACACAAGAGAAAATTTTAATTCAAGTGGAGGGGAGAGAAAGGAGGAAAGGGAGAGAGGGAGGATGGAGGGGAATTGGTGTGCCGCCACCTAATGGGCACAAGGTAAGGGTATAAGACACACCTCCTTGGTGAGAGGCACAACTACGACAGGGGCCTTACCTCACAAATGCAAGCACTGTAACCTAATCTTTTGTACCCTTGTATTAATCTGAAGTTTTGTTTTATTTTGTCTTTATCGTATGGGATTCATTGAGGATACAGAAAATTAGGTTACACTGATTGCATTTGTTAGGTAAATTCCCTCTTACAATTGTGACCCATCCCCAAGAGGTGAGCCATACACTGTGACCCCCATCTCCCTCCATCCCCCCTCCTCCCCACCCCCTCATTCCTCTACCCTCCACCTTGTTATTAGCTCATCTACTGCCTTCATATTAGAATTGAGTACACTGGATTCTTGCTTCTCCATTCTTATGATGCTTTACTAAGGAGAATGTGCTCCATGTCTATCCAGGTTAATACAAAAGATGTCTTCATCTTTTTTAGTGGTAGTATTCCATGGTATACATACACCACAGCTTGTTGATCCCTTCCTGGCTTGGTGGCCATTTAGGTTGTTTCCACATTTTGGGGATTGTAAATTGAGCTTTGATAAATAGTCTAATGCAAATGTCCTTATGATAAAAGGAATGTTTACTTCTGGGTAGATACCTAGTTAATGGGATTGTAAGAAATAAAACAACTCTGTGTAACAAACTCCCTCCAATATTGAATGACTTAGAAACAATAATAAGTGCAGCTCACTAGCATGCAGGTTGACTGGGCGCTTCTGGCTTCAACAAGGCTTATGTAGGCTTATGACTGGGTCTTCCACTCGAAGTCTCTTTCTATTAAAACCACGTTGGTTGGCTGATACAGAGTAGTCTCAACTGGGATTATTCAGCTCTACACCAGGTGCTTCATCTTCCAGCAGGCTTGTTGGAAGAGCAAGACAGAAAGTGAAAAAACATACCTGCTTTCCCAAGCTTCTATTTTTTGCAAATTTGCTACGTTCCATTGGCCAGTGTCAGCATGGAAGGGAACTACCAAGAGTCATGGGTGCAGACCCATGTGAAAAACTGGGACCAATAAATCAGGCCGTCAATCAGGGTATCTGGAGCACCAACTGTGGTGTCAAAACAATGAGTGCTCTGCTTTTGGAAAGTTCCGTCCATAGCTTCAGAGAAGGACAAAGAAATTAAAAAGTCACTTTGGTTGGAGGGCTGAGAGTTAAGGCAAGTGTGAGTTGGAGCCAGAGTGGCTGGCCCTAGCTAGGGCCTTATTTCTGAATTCAGTGGAGTTTTTTATTTTCCTGAGTGAACATGTATAATAAACAATAAACGTGCACCTTAGGAATGTAATTGTGGCACGTTTATGGAGAAATAAAAATCAGTTTCTTTCAGTTGTAATTTTCCAAGGGTTGAACTAAAATTTAAGTAATAATTTTAATGGGAAATTTATCAAAAGCTCATTATAGCCCTGAATAGAATACTTTAATTCTAGCATTTAACATATATATGTCTAGCATCTAACATATATATGTCTACTGATTTCTTTGACATTTTAAAATAAGAAATGATTTACCTACTCATTATAGTGAAAAAGTTGAATTGCTTTTTGTTTAAGAGAATTTAGTTGAATTTTGTTTTTGTACTTTTTCTGTTTTTGACAAAACACGATGCTTGGTTTATTCCTCTTTTATTTCTCTAAAGTGTATTGTTTACTGCTCCAATTCAATATTTCTTTTTATTTCTTACCTTTGTAATATTTACTTTATCTTATTTCAGGAGAAATTCATTTATGCAGAAAAGGACAGAAAACCTGTGTGGACAGCTCACTTTTCACAAACTGAATGTAGTTGTGTAAGGACCACACAGATGAAGAAATAGACCATGACCAGAATCTCAGACACCACCTGTCCTCTTGCAAGTCCTCCCTCCTCAAAGATAACCTCTATTATGATTTCTACCATCTCAACTAGATTTATCTTTTTCAAATTTATATAAGTAGAATTATATAGTCTGATTTATCTTGCTCAATTTTGGGTTTGTGACCTTAATTCATTTTGTATGTAGCAGTATTTTATTCAATAGAATTGGTAAATGGAGTCCGATATATGAACACACACACAATTTATTACTTCTATTGTTAATAACCAATTGTTCATTTTCAGTTCTGTGGCTGCCACAAATGGTATTTTCTTGGAAAACTTTTACATGCTTTTTAGTATATATATATATGAACATTTTGAATAGCTATATACCTATAACTATATACTTTAAAGTATTGGGTTTATATATCGCAGTACATACCTAAAAGAAATGGGGAATACATTTAGGATAAATACCTATGAGTATTGGGTAAATATAAGAGTATTATTTTCACATTTAGTAGATAGTAGTAGATTTTGAGAACAGTGTATAAGGTTTTTATTATTTTAGATGTTCTTAATTATTGGTTCAGAGGTGTCCAACCTATGGCCCGTGGGCCACATGCAGATTATTTGAGGACTGTTTTGTATATCTGTGGTTGCTGGATATCAAAAAACCTTTTCTTTCGCTCATCAGTTTTTGTTAGTGTTTACGAATTTGGTGTGTGACCTAACATAACTTTTCTTTTTCTGATGTACAGCAGAAAATTTAAAAGGTTGAATAACTCTGATACATAGGTAATTGAATTGAATTGTAGTTTTCTTTTACTTTATAATTTCCTGTCGCCTTTTTATTTATTTGTTGGCCATCTTGTTTATGAAGGACACTTTTAAGTCATCTTTTTCTTTTGGATTGTCCATTCTCTTGTGATTAGTTTTCTTTTGTGTTGTTTACCTTTCTCATATTGATGTGCAAAATTTTGTAAGAACGTATTCTGGACCAGAGTTCTACCATGGTTGTTTGTATTATGAATATTTTTTCACAGTGTGTGGTTGCATTTTCATTCTCTTTTTTATAGTCTTTTGGTAAACATAAGTTCTTAATATTACTGAATCCTGGTTTTGCATTTTCTTATATGTTTAGTCTTTATTGTATCTTATTTAAAACATCTTTGCTTATCTCAGTATCTTGAAGATACTTAGGATCTAGAAGTATAATTTTCCTCATTGACATTTAAGTCTATGGTCTATCTGGAATTTATTGCTTTTTTTTTTTTTTTTTTTTTTTTTTAGTAAACTCACACTCAAGTCTTCTGCAAATAAAGACAAATTTACTGATTTTAATATTTTCATTATTAATCTTTTTTTCTTGCTTTTTTAAACTGGTTAGAGCTCTGGAAAAATGTTGAATGGAAATAGCAATATCAGTAATCTCTTTTCATTTTAGTGTCAAGGAGAAATCTTTTAATTTCACACCTATTTTTAATTTTCTTAAAGTGTTATAAAAATGAATGCTGAATTCTTAAAAATTTTTCTGCTTCTGTGGACATTGCCACATGTTCTCTTTTTTATTAATAGGACATTATAATTACATTTAAATCTTTTACTATTTCACTTATTTGTTTTGGTGGTTATTATATTCTTTTCATTGCTCAGGGCAAAATATTTTATCAAAAGTATTTCCTTTGTTGCTTTCTGTTGATTATCCTTTGTGCCAACAAATATTATATTTAAAATGTACATCTTCATTTTAAAAATGACACATTTTTGTTTTACATATTTATTGGGTACAATTTGATGTTTTGCGTATGTATATATGTGTATACACAATATATGGTACAACAATTTGGTTAGGGTAGCTGGTCTATCCATCACCTCATGCGATTTATCATTTCTTTGGGGTAAGACCATTCAGAAGCCTCTCTTCTAGTTATTTTGTAATATACTTCACCGTGCAATAAAACATCAAAACTTATTCCTCCCATCTACTTGTAAATTTGTATTCACTGCCCAAACTCCTTTTAGATCCTGCATGTGAAACCATGTGATATTTGTCTTCGGGTACCTGACTTATTTCACTTAAAATGCTGTCCTCTGAGTCTATTTGTGTTTCTGTAAGTGTCAAGATTTCATTCTTTCTATGGCTTTCTTTCTTTCTTTTTTTTTTTTTATGGCCAAATAGTATTGCATCGTGTATATATTCTACATTCTCTTAGTTTCATTTTGGAATTTTAAAGAAAACATGCTTTTCTGTAATGAACCCATACTTTATATATTATCTTTTTTATCTTTTTTTTTTTTTTTTTTTTTTTTTTGAGACAGAATCTGAAGCTGTTGCCTTCGGTAGAGTGCTGTGGCATCGGCATCATAGCTCACAGCAACCTCCAATTCAAGTGAGCCTCTTGCTTCTGGTTTTCTACTTTTAGTAGAGACAGGGTTTCGCTTTTGCTCAAGCTGGTCTCAAACTGGTGGGCTCAAGCAATCCACCCGTCTCAGCCTCTTAGAGTGCTAATATTACAGGTGTGAGCCACCACGCAAGCCTATATATATCATCCTTTTAAAATACATATAATTGGATCTGTATTAGCATTCTCTAGAGAGACAGATGAGAACCAGAGAACATTCATGAAAGAAGTTGAAGAGGACACCAAAAATGTAAACATATTTCATGCTCATGAATTAAAAGAATCAATATTGTTGAAATGTCCATACATTACTATACTGTCTCATAAGTACCATGCGGATTACTTAAATGTTCACTTTAAAGTATCTTCAACTTTTTCCAACATTAAAAATTTTACTCAAGTAGAACTAGTCTAGGTTTTTGATGCCTGGAAACATTGTGTATTTCTTGATTTCTTGTGCCTTTTCAGGGAAATGATAGTCTAGACTTCTAATTACCTCTGCCCAATAGTCAATCACAAAGTTCAAAAAACCTCCAGAGTTGCCTATTTGAAAATGCTTTGGTTGCACCTGAGATTTCTGCTGCTGCTTATATTCTGACATATGAAACGAAGGTCAGAAAGGAGAAAATGCTTCTTACATATTGTCTGCCTAAATGGGTTGATATTAAAAACTCCTGATTTTTGAACACTTGACACTTTAAACCTTGCTACCTACACGCTTACTAAATAGGGAAGATTTTTTTTTTTTTTGAAGGAAATAAATAAAAAGTAGACTACTTTGCCTTTCTATATTCTGGCCCCTATCCAAGACATCTTTCTTTGTTGTCTGGTTTCATTCATCGTTTAGAATGTAAACTTCTTGTCATCAAGGCTTTATTCTGTCTTGGTTACTTGTATATTTAGCACCAAGAAGTGTTCTTGAAACTGAATGTATTGTACAGGAGAAGGAAGAAGGATATTTTTGGAGAACTAATATCTTTCATAGAGTACATGGTATTTTCCATAGACAATTTTAAACCAACACAAATTCAGTGTCTTTTACCTTATGAAGAAATTCATTAGGGCTCAAAATTATCAGTCTGGATTCATGAAACATCATTAAAACCTCAATGATTAGACAGAGAAAGTGGAAGTCTATTTTATAGTATGATACATATGAGGACCAATCTCTCTTATGTGGTAACCTTTAGGTGAAAGCTTGAACAGGAACACTTAACTTTTAGATGAATGGCTTTCTCCATTCTTGTCTGCCACCAGTGCTGTTGCACTAGAGGCAATGGCTTCTTGTCGTCCATGGTCTACTCAAAAGAGAAAGCCTCAGTAGTATAGTTTGAACTATTTGAAGAGACAATGATCATAATGTCTAAATGCTAAATATTTCAATGATTAGAACTTGATCACTGTTACTTTCTGAATATTTTTTTCCACACCAAATTCATAGCTGAATCAAGAAGTGGGCTCTCCCTAGACACTTGATCTGCTCCTTGATTTGGAGTTTCCAGCATACAGAACTGTACAAATAATTTGTTTTTGTTTATAAGCTAGGCAGTTTATGGAATTTTATTATAGAAGCCCAAATGGGCTAAGCAATTTAATTTAATTTAAATTAAAACCTATTTAATTTAATCTTTAAGTTGTTAAATGTATTTCTTTAAGAAAATACCTGCACAAAAGTTTATTTGTGTTATCTCAGATGTTAATCATTTTTGAGATTTTAGAGGTTAACAAATAATACTTATTTTTCTACTCTGATCCTGGGACAGATTAAGATAATTGCATGAGAATTCATAAACAGTAATAAAAATATAGCTAGTATATAGAACATGAAGGCTTTAGTATGGGGTGGGAAGAAAGCACATTTATATCTTCACTTCACTGTGCCTGCCTCTTTTATTATTTCACGTACTTGATCAATTTGATTGTATTCTGATGAGTTTACATTTATGTCTGGATAATGAAGAGGTCATGGTTTTTACTTTTTTTATTTTTGTATTAAATCATAAACACATAGATCATGTATGCATTAATGCATTTATGGGGTACAATGTGCTGATTTCATATAGAATTAGGAATACTTACATCGCACTGGTCAATATATAACTCATCTCATTTACTTAATTATTGTGTTAAGACATTTATACTCTATACATAATAGATCCAACATGTAGGCTTGCAATATGCACCATAGGTGTGATCCCACCATTCACTCCACCTTCATCTGACCTTCCCCCTTTCCTCCCACCCTCCCACCACCCACCTTCATCTTGGGCCATAGTTGTGATCTATTCTTCATATGAAAGTGTGAGTGATTGTAAATTGGTTTCATAATGGTACTGAGTACATTGGATATTTTTTCCTCCATTCTTGAGATACTTTACTAAGTAGGATACATTCCAGTTCCATCCATGTAAACATAAAAGAGGTAAAGTCTCCATCTTTTTTAAGGCTGCATAACATTCCATGGTATACATATACCACAATTTATTAATCCATTCATGGGTTGATGGACACTTAGGCTTCTTCCATGACTTGGTTATTATGAATTGAGCTGCAATGAACAATCTGGTGCAAATATCTTTTTTATAAAGTGATTTTTGATCTTTTGGATATACACCTTGGAGGAATTGCAAGATCAAACGGCAGGTCTATTTTTGGATCCCTGAGTATTCTCCATACTTCTTTCTAACAGGGACATATTAGCTCCCACCAACAGTTCAGAAGTTTTCCCTTTTCTCCACATCCATGCCAACACGTATAGTTTTGGGATTTTGTTACGTGAGCCACTCTTACTGGAATTAGATGATATCTCAAAGTGGTTTGTTTATTTATTTATTTATTTATTGTTGGGGTTCAATGAGGGTGCAAGAAATCAGGTTACACTGATTGCATTTGTTAGGTAAAGACCATCTTACAATTGTGTCTTGCCCCCAAAAGGTGTGGCATACACCAGACTCCACCCCCTCACTCCTTCCCTCTCTCTGCTCTTCCTTTCCCCACCCCCTTCTTATTTCTCTCTCTGCTCTCCCCTCCCCACCTCCTCACCATGTCATTAATTGTCCTCATGTCAAAATTGAGTACATAGGATTCATGCTTCTCCATTCTTGTGAAGCTTTACTAAGGATAATGTGTTCCACTGCCATCCAGGTTAATATGAAGGCTCCATTTTAAAAAAATGGCTGAATAGTATTTCATGGCATACATATACCACAGCTTGTTAATCCATTCCTGGGTTGGTGGGCATTTAGGCTGTTTTCACATCTTGGTGATTGTAAATTGAGCTGCAATAAACAGTCCAGTGCAGGTGTCCTTATGATAAAAGGATTTTTTTCCTTCTGGGTAGATACCCAGTAATGGGATTGCAGGATCAAATGGGAAGTCTAGCCTGAGTTCTTGTGCCTCAGAGTAGTTTTGATTTGCATTTCTCTGATGATTAAAGATGATGTGCATTTTTTCATATATCTGTAGGCCATGTGCCTATCTTCTTCAGAGAAGCTTCTGTTCAAGTCCCTTGCCCACAAAGAAATGGGATTACTTGTTCTTTTCTTATTAATAAGTTTGAGTTCTATGTGGATTCTGAGGTAGATGTACGGAATAGAATTGAGAACCAAGGGATGAACCTAGACATTTATCGTCATTTGATCTTTGATAAGCCCATCAAAAATATAAATTGGGGAAAAGATTTCCTATTTAACAAATGGTGCTAGGAAAACTGGCTGGTGACTTGTGGAAGACTGAAACTGGATCCGCACCTTTGACCATTAAAATTTGACTCTCACTGGATAAAAGATTTAAACTTAAGACATGAATGTATAGAGATCCTTGAGAGAGTGCAAGAGAAACATTTGAAGAAATTGGCCTAGGTCATGGTTTTTAAACTGTGTAAGATTTTCACAATACTATGGTTATGGCTAAAAATTAATGCTTCGTGGGCAAGGGAGATACTGATAATAAAGAACCTTTTCTCTGTACCTTCAACTGCTAACTGAAAGTAACCAAGATATTCATTGATAGGTGGGTGAATAAATAAGCCGTGATATATCCATACAATGCAATATTATTCTATGATAACAAGAAATGAGCTAAAAAGGTATGAAAGACATGAGCAAATGTTAAATGCATATGGCATTTAGGTGAAAGAAGCCAGTCTGAAAAGAATGCATTCTGTGTGATTCTAAATATACGACCTTCTGGACAAGACAAAACAGTAGAGACAGGAAAAGTTAGAGCTTGCTGGGCTTGGTGGTGATGGTGATGGCAGAGTTGAATAGGTGAGTCTTAGGGAGTTTTTAGGGCAGTTAAACTATTATGTATGATAATCCGTTGATGGATATATGACATCAGGCATTTGTCAAAATCCATAGAACTGTACAAATAGTTGCAAGGGAAGAAAGGATAAACTTCATTTAATAACATGTCAATATTTGTTCATTAATTGTAACAAATGTGTCACACTAATGAAATATGTTAAAATAAGGAAAATTGTGTATGGGAGGGCACATAAGACCTCTGTACTATATGTACATTTAAAACTTTTAAATAATAAAGTCTATTAGTCTTTATATATATAAACACTAAAAATAAAGACTTATTAGTCTCTATATATAAATATATAAAGTTGGATAAAATAAGGAGCATTTATTTATGTTAGAGGTGAGAAAAGTTGAATTTCGGCAGACTCTTTTATTTTAAAACATGAGACCAATGGATACATTGGCAATGTGTTTTTAAAAGAAATCTAACAAAAATAAAAGTGAATGTTCAGCCCATCTATATCACTATGAGAAAGGAAATGGGAAACAATTTTATCTTTTATTAACATATTAACCTGAATAGTGTGTCCTTCTAGCCTAAGATATGGGGGCACAGGAAAAATGAGGAGAGAGCAAAAGATGGTGAAGTCTACCAATTTCTGCAATCCAAATTAAGACACTAATTCTAGGCTTGTTTTGTATCACATCAGATGATCCATTAGCTTTTCTTTAGCGTAGATTAGATATTCTGTACAATTTCTCATTTTATAGATTTATGAACATGAAAGGAGATTAAAATCTTCTATCTTGTCTATCTTGTTGATATCCATACCTACCAGGCTAAGTCAAATTGATTAGTGCATGAAGGAGAACTTGGTAGACACAGTAAAAGACACCTTGTGTTGAGTTCTAGGAAATTCCAAGCATTTCATTCTGTGTAGATTTTAAAGGATCTAATCTGAGAGCTTTAATTCTGCACCCAAAAAGTTTTGGGGGTTGTGTGTGTGTGTATGTGTGTGTGTGTGTGTGTGAGAGAGAGAGAGAGAGGGAGAGGGAGAGGGAGAGGGAGAGGGAGAGGGAGAGGGAGAGGGAGAGGGAGAGAGAGAGAGAGAGAGAGAGAGAGAGAGAGAGAGAAACTCTTATTGATTATGAAGAATATTTTGTTTTCCTTAGAAGCCCTGTGGAACTTACATAGTGAACTCCTTGTAAACCTCATGAGCAAAGGTCTTGCTAAAAGTTATTTCGAAGTCCATCACCTAAACTTCAATGATATTCATCTATTTGTAGTGCCAATGAAAGTAGTTTGTGAAGCTAGGGTTTTATATGTAATAGTAATTCAAAATCTCTTTATCCTTTATTGCCACACTTCTACAACCGAGTAGGGTAAATGGGTATTAGGATACTGTCAACAGCAGTTCTTCACATCTGTATACACCTTGGAATCCTGCTACTCTTTTCAAGAACTGTGTCAGTCTATAGCAAGCATTGAACATTGGCTTCTTTGTCCTAATATTTTGTGCTGGCCTCACACTTCCAAATGAGACAATTCAGTAATTCCCCTGGATATAACTTCATTTTCCAAGACAAATATTATCAGCATCTTCCATGTCTTATCATCTTTATTGCATTTCCAAACACGATTCCTGCTGTGCTACTTCTTAAAGTAAAACAAAACAATAAAACAAACAAAAAACTACTTCTTATCCTCTAAGCAATTGATCTATTTTTCTTTAAAATCTTGCACAAATCTGATTCTACAAGGTATTCATTTCTTTCTGGTTCATAATTGAATGAAAAAAAAACAGAGTTTTTTTAAATTTTGTATTTCATTTAACAAAAAACAATGCAAATTTAAAAATAGAGTTCATAGGGTTTCTGCTTCAATTATTATCATTTTTATAGTTAATCTTCATAATTAGTCCATTAAAATATATACTAATAATTATTTTTTAAGCTCTTGGGAAAATAAAAGATGAATATTTCCTGGTCACTGCCCAAATGTCTTCTAGATGATATAAACAAATAATACATATTAACAAATTAACAGTTGTAAACTATTAAAAGTATAAAGATAAAAGGGATGCAAGGAAACATGAAAATATATAATAGTCCTAATAATTTGGATAGTGAAGATTTGTAACCAATTACATAGAGCTGCTGCTAAAATGTCAATCATCCTGTA
The DNA here is from genome assembly GCA_963574355.1 of Loris lydekkerianus. Lineage (NCBI taxonomy): Eukaryota > Metazoa > Chordata > Mammalia > Primates > Lorisidae > Loris > Loris lydekkerianus. The sequence continues at coordinate 49,439 of CAUYPK010099033.1, forward strand.
TAACCAAAAGGAAGACTTCAGTTTTCTTTTCCTTTTCAGGACTAAATAGCCAAAATCTCTCTCTCTCTTTCTCTCTCTTTTTCAGCTTTCAGGAGGAAATTAATACATCCCCTAAGTTTCTAATCCATGAACTTGCTTTTTAAGTTTCTAAAAATATTAAACATCAACTCTACGTGTTTTAGAAATCAGAATTTATCATGGAGCAGCTGCATTTTCTCCAAATCCTGCATCTTTCAAATTTGTTTCAAGGTAATATCAAATTAACAAATGCTCTTATTTCTCAACCTCTCAGTGAAGGAAAGGAGGATAAATGAGATTTTGTAGTGATCATTTCTAGTGACTGTACCTATTATAAGACCATTCTCTCCTATAGAAATAACTATTTAAAATTATCTTGACTTTAGAATTTGTCATATTCTTTGTTCAGGTATATTGACTTCTTTTTTTTATTTGTAAGAGGATGAATAAAATCTTATTTCTGCAGAAAATGAAAGAGCACCAGAAGAGGCAAAGCTGCAGTAGATTTATTTTCTTTAGAAATAGATGGGGGGAAAGCACATGAATTGATATGGATAAGCAAGGATTGGCAGGGAAATAATAATCTAGGTTGTCTACCAAATACTGGGAATTTGTAGACTGACTTCCATTCATCCATCCCAGTTTGTGTTCCATCTTTCCACTCTTTACCTCCATGATGATCTTTTTGACACCAGTTCTGAATCTTTTAGAAACATTATAGTCTCCACTCTTTTCCCCATGTAGACTTTCTCCTGTAAATTACACATAAGTCAGCCTCCTTTTCCCTTTCAGAAAGACACTGACATATTAATTAAATTTTATTTGCATTATCCACTCAAATTGCAGAATATTGATTGCTGATAGATCTTTTGACAATACATGTAATTGTTCATATATTACCTCATTAGGTTTTCAGTGGGCCACAGTTCTTCAGCCATAGTTGAAAAATTCATTAAAATATATTTGAAGCATTGCTTATATTTAGATTCTTAGCACTTGGACTTAGGATCACAGATGTGTTTTTGCTAGTCTGCCAACATATCCAGCTGTTAGTCTGAGAAGCCTCCCTACATGGCCATGGCCCCTGGTCACCACAGTGATTCAAGCATCCACTATGTCATTGCAGGCAAACCTTTGTTCATGCTGTTCAGCAGAGTCAAAGGACTGATATTTTTGTCCCAGTTTATTTCATAGATTCTAAAAATCACCACTTTGAGAGAAATATTTGTGTCCTTGTAACTTCTGATTACCTTTAGCAAGTCCTCTGGAGCTAATAGACCAGAGTAATGGGGCGTACACCCATTTCCTTCATATATCTTGTATTAATCTTTTGTAATATACCAAAGAAGGGGGGACATCCTAGGAATCCCAGTTATATGGACGCATACATATGGGATACATTCAAATCAAAGGGCTTTGCTCATCTTCAAGCAAGCTCATTTACTCAAGAGCAGTCAGCTCCTATTATGATGTTAGTGGTCACTGTCAAGTACTCAAAATCTTTTTAACTTTCTATCTCTAAGTGACAATTTGGTGTGGTCTATATTTCCAGTTATTGCACAACTTACCAGACAGACATCTAATAAATTTTTTCTGTGTTTGTTCTCCTTTCTAACTGGAGTTTTATTCTCTCTTTGCTTTTCCAGCCCAACTCCTAAAAAGACTTGTTTGTTCTATACTCAAGTTTTTAAAAATAATTCCTATTTACTGCTCAAATTTCTAAAAAGACTATGGCTCTACATTACTTATGTGTACTTTACTCCAGTTGCTTTTCTATAATATTTCCCATTTGTAACCTACTAGAAAATGTATGCATTATTTTACTGTTTATTTTCTATCTCCTCCCATTATACTAGAGTTGCCAAAATGTATACACATTTTAAGAGATCTTACTAGAAGTAAAATCATCATTTCCAAAAAAGTATGATTTGCTAGGAAAATGGATGTGTAATGTGTATAGGTACACTTGACCAGTAACAGTAACTTCAATTCAACTTTGAAAAGTAATACATAGATAACAGCTCTTAAAATGTGTATACATTTTTTGGCACCATCTGTATATAGTACAAACAATCAAGGATGTTGCATTCTCAGTTATTTTATTCTATTTATTTTTTTAAATAATTTTTTTTATTATTAAATCATAACTGTGTATATTAATGTGATCATGGGGCACCATCCACTGGTTTTATAGACCATTTGACATATTTTCATCACACTGGTTAACATAGCATTCCTAACATTTTCTTGGTTATTGTGTAAAGACATTTATATTCTACATTTACTAAGTTTCACATGTACCCATGTAAGATGCACTGTAGGTGTAATCCCACCAATCACCCTTCCTCCACCCATCCTCCTCCCTTCCTCCCCTCCCTCTCCCTCGTCCCCATATTCTGAAGTTATAACTGGGTTATAGTTTTCATATGGAAGCCATCAATTAGTTTCATAGTAGGGCTGAGTATATTGGATACTTTTTCCTCCATTCTTGAGATACTTTACTAAGAAGAATATGTTCCAGCTCCATTCATGTAAACATAAAAGAGGTAAAGTCTCCATCTTTCTTTAAGGCTGCATAATATTCCATGGTATACATATACCATAATTTATGAATTCATTCGTGGATCAATGGGCACTTGGGCTTTCTCCATGACTTAGCAATTATGAATTGGGCTGCAACAAACATGCTAGTACATATATCTTTACTATAATGTGATTTTTCGTCTTCTGGGTATATACCTAGTAGAGGAATTATAGGATTGAATGGCAGATCTATTTTTAGATCTCTAAGTGTTCTCCAAACATCTTTCCAAAAGGAATGTATTAATTTGCATTCTTACCAGCAGTGTAGAAGTGTTCCCTT
>CAUYPK010099036.1:0-14884 GCA_963574355.1 Loris lydekkerianus
ATCTGGCCCCAACTCTGGGCCTTGCACCCCGGGAGGCATCACTCTGTCCTGGGCGGGCACACACACTGACAACTCACCTTGGATGTCTGGGTAGAAGGCCATGTAAAGCAGCCCCCAGCGCAGGGTGGTGGAAGTTGTCTCAGTTCCTGCAAAGAAGAGGTCCAGAGTGCTCCAGATGAGGTTGTCTTCATGGAAACTTGAGGCAGCATTGCCTGCATTCTAGGAAGGACAATATTTAGTGCTATTTTTTGCTTTACTCAGACGATTCCATAACATAGGAGGGGTGTCGAAAGAAAGGTCTCCGGAAGAAACAACATTCTTTGGCCTCCCTAGGAGGCAGCGGCTTATTACAGCATCACCATTAGCATTGTCCTGCCTCAGGAAACTCCTTGAGAGGATGAAAATGAAAAACAACTATTTTCTTATGCTTGTAATTTGGGAGAAGCTGTTAGTCCAGTGGTAGGAAAACAGGCTGTGACCAAGACAATTTGCCTCCAACATTGACTGCCTCACTTAGCAGTGAGGACCAAGGGCAACTTACCTCTCTGTGCTTTGATTTCCTATTTTACAAAATGGAAAAAACCATGTACACCCTTTAAGATGACATTATGAAATATGTGAGATGTGAGGGTACATAGCAAACACCCAACATGTTTGTATTGAAAACACAAAGATTAAATACAATTCCTCTTATGAAAAACAATTCTCCAATTTCCTCATTAATCTTTTCCTTTCCAACTGAAACATTCTGATTCCATAACCATTCCCCATGACACCCCGCCAATTCTCCCAAGCTGCTCTGGAAGCTTCCATTTGTCCCACTTATTTTTAATATTCATGGTCTCACACCTGCACACCATCAAGCACGGGTGGTCTTGGCGAGAAGACAATGCCCCTATTAATGTTAAGCCAGGAGGTGCAATAGGAGTGCAAGAAATCCACCATTCTGCCCATTCTGTTAGAAGAACCCAATAATTAATGTGCAAACATAATGGCACTGACTCAGTGAGTCTATTAGCCAGATGGCCACTGTGGAAAAGAGCACGTGTCCAGTTTTCCCCCTGTCTCCAGGCTTCTGGACTATAAATGTTGGAAAGGAATGCTTTGAGGAGAAGGGGGAAGGAACAGCCCACTTGCACCCAATGGTTAAACTCTGACATCCATTGCATCATCCTTGTGTTCTGCAGTGGAGATGGGAGCAGGGCATGTCGTTGGTTCCAGGTCCACAAGTGATAAAACAGAGGTTGGAGGTTCAGTTGCTGTTTACCCCATGTGCATAGTCTCATTAGATGTGGGTAGAGGGGAGACCATGGAGGATGAAAAGTACTGTTGGGCATTTATATTAATCCCCCAACTTTATCATTAATTGGCTAATAAATTCTGAGTTAATACTGCCTTCTCCACTCTGAAATGCTATAACCATTTGACTCCCTTGTGATAGGCTGAAGAATAGCCCACAAACATGTCCACCCACATCCTAATCCCTGGCACCTTGGATGTTAACTTATATAGCAAAAGAGACTTTGAAGATGGGATCGAGTTAAATATTTCCAGATTGGAAAATTACAAAGAGTATCTAAAGGGGCCAATGTCACCACAAGTGTCTTTCTAAGAGGGGGAGGCAAGAGCATCAAAGCCAGAGAGATGTAAGGATAGAGCAGAGATCACAGGGGACAGAGGGAGGATGTTCAACTGGATTTGAAGATGAAGGATGGGGCAACAAGCCAAGGTATACAGGCAGCTTCTCAAAGCCAGAAAAGGCTCTAGAACAGATTCTGTTATCTGGAACCTCCAAAAGGAGCACGCACAGTCAACCCCTTGACTTTAGTTCCATGAGACTGAACTCAGACTTTCCACATCCAGGACTATAGGAGAACAGATCTGTGCTATTTCAAGCCACCAAGTTTGTGTAATTTGTTACAGCAGCAGTTAGAAACTAATACAGCCCTGTTTGATCTTGAAGAACAAAACACAGGAAACAAGTTTGGTTTCCTCACCTTGGAGATTTCCTTGAGGTAAGCATCAATGAAGTCTCTTGTTTCATCAGGGTTCCAATCTCTCTTGTGCTTCTCAATGATGTGAGCAACAAACAATTTCAATTTTTCCCAGTTTCTGAAGACAGTTTGGTGAGGACCAGGAAAGAACTTCATTATCCATGGAAAGATACTGTAGAGCTGATTGAGAAAAAACAATCACAGAGATAAGGTTGTTCTACTATTCCACCTTTAGTCCCAAAGAATCCAACCTTCCTTCCCATCTATTTTATTTGCTGAGAGCGAAACCTTGGTCAGCCTAGACCCCTTTTATTTCCCTCTGACCCCACTAGCAAAGCACTTCAGTTCTCTGTCCAAAATATATCCAGCCTCAGACCACCCCAGTGGCTTGCTATCCTAGTACAAACCACCATTTCTTCCCTAGATGCTATATTAGGACCTTTCCATAGTTTCTGGTTCCATTTCCAATCCCATTTGCAGCCTATTTGCCTCAGAAATGCAAGGGATCCTAGCAGTTTAGCATTGTCACTTCACTCTCTAGCTTGCAATCCTCTGGAGGCTGTCCAACTCACAGGGACAAAGTCCTAAGTCACTCCTCAGCCTGTAAGCTCTGCAGACCTGGCTCCTACAGTCTCACTATCTCCTTCCTAACCTTGCCCTCTACTTTCCAGCCCTGACCTCTGGGATCACAGCAAGTACACTCCTGGGTGGGGCCTTTGCAGTTGCTGTTCCCTCTGCCTAGAAATTTCTTCTCTGACATCCATTTAACCTCAGTCCTTCACTTCACTGGGGTTCTGCACTATGTTACCTCCTTGGAGCTGTCTGATTGATGATCCTGTACATGGCTGCACCTTTGTCACCATCTGTCTATTCCCTTGTCCTGTTTTGTTTTCCTTCATGGCAATTATGACTAATGAGTGTATGTGTGTTTGTGTGTTTGTGTGTGTGTGTATGTGTGTGTGTGTGACAATTACATTTGTCTCCCCCACTATGGTATGAATTCCATGTTGGTAAGACTTTGTATTTTTCATGCAAATAAAGTGGTTGTTGAATAAACTTTCCCTGATATCTGTTAAGAAGTAGAGAGCATAACATAATGCAAAAATGCCTGGACTTAAAATGAAATGAAACAGAGATAGGGTGAGTATTAGTTCTCCTGCTTTCTAGCTATGATAGCTTGGTAACAGTAATGATAATAACAATATATGTTGTTCTTTGTTGATCCTCATGGAACTAGCTGCCTGTGGGGCTCTAGCATGATGCTGGGGACCAAGAGACATGAGATACACAGAGCACGTAACACAGCTGGTGAACTACTCTCTTTACTTGCCTTCACACTCCCACACCAGCTTGCACATACTGTGTGTGGCTTCATTTTATCTTTATAGAGTTTTTATGAAAATGAATGAAGATAAAGCATGTGTAATTTTCCGTTAGAGTGCCAAAAATGTTCTGAGACCTCAAGAAATGCTTATTACCCTACCCTGTGCTCCTGGATTCTTTTCCTGGAGACATATACTCAGGAGTCAACTGGGCACCCACTGCACTCTCCTGGCTTCCTAGACTCTGTTCAAGTAGGAAGAAAGGAAAACAGAATTGCTGAACTGGAGACTGCATGACCAGGATCTCAACATAACTTGGACAGTGATGCAGCTCATATTCACTGTGCCCTTTCACATGTCAGGAATCATGCTGACTGCTGTATCAGTTTTGATGTGATGGGTCCACAAAGCTCCAAGTAAGCTGCTTGTCAGGAATAAATAAAAATAAATCCATCAATGAATAAAGAAAGTGAGGACTTAAATGCAGCCGGAGAGAAAGGCAAAAGCATATTTTGAAGGAATAGCAATTGTACTTCTAGCTGACATTCCCTGGCACCAGTGGGAACCCAGAGGACAGTGGAATAAGATTTTCCACATGCAAACAAACAGGAAAAAAAAAACAAAACAACAAAAACAGTTGATATAAAAAATTTCTAATTAGAACAAAAAAAAGGAGATTTTTTTTAATAACTAAAATTGAAAAAAATTGCCACCAACTGACCCTAACTGAAGGAAATTCAAGAGGAGGGTGTGAAATACAAATAGTAAGATGTAAAAACTCTGTCAACTATGTGGATAAATACAAGCAAATATTCATTGCATGAAACTGTAAAAATCATGTATACTATCAAAATTAAAAAAGAACAAACTAAAATGCATAACCTTAGTAGCCTAGATGATTGTTCAAATGTCGTATTCCAAAGTTCATACACTATTCTGAGGAGGATAAAGATACTAATTTCTGATGCTGGAGTTTTAATTATGAATATTAAAATTTTAAGTTAAAGACTAAAATAATAGAAAAAGCCTGTTCATTTTTTAAATAAATAGAGGGGAAAACAAAATGAGAAGAATATTCAGTCACAATAAGTCAAAAAAAGAGAAAAGAACAGATAAATGGAAATCACAAAATGATGAGTAATTAGTTAATTCACTTAATTTTGGTTAAAAGAAAAGGAACAAAATGGTCCAACCAAAAGACTAATGTTTTCAGATTAGATATGAGGTTATATCGTGACTTATGTTGTTTAAAAAGGAGATTTCTAAAATATAAGTGTGAAGGAAGATAGAATGTAAAAGGACAGAGAGCAGTAACCAGACACAAAACCAAGGAAAGACAATTTCCTAGATTCATATCAGAAAACATAGTCTTTAGAAAAGAAAACATTACAGACATAAAGAATGCTACTGAATAGTTAAAACAGTTTCTGTTACTAGAAGGAAATAATGATTAAAACATGTATATGTCTAATAAAATTGCTATAAAAAAGATAAAGAAACAGAATGAGAATTAGAAAAATCTACCATCTTAGGAGGAAATTTTAGCACAGTGGACACTCTAGCCAGCACAATGAAGCAAGAAAGAGCAAATAATGGAAAAGAAATGAAAAGAAAGAAACAAAGATATTATTATTTACATAGATATAATTGCCTATGAAGTCATCCAGGGATTAATTACAATATTAACAATTTACCAAAGTTGATTGATGCAAAATAAATAACCATAAGTCAGTTGCAAAGAGGGAAAAAAAGAATTACAATATCATCAATTTGAACATTGCAAACAAACAGTACATGTAAGCAGTTATCATCGATAATTTTTCTAACCTTTAGGTAAAGAGCACCAGGGAAATAACATACTAGATAGATCACACTGATAATAGCTGAACCTAATATTAACATGAGGCAACCTGACATTAAGTACCTCCTAAAATAGCAGCCAGTGCTCTAGATTTAGTTCCCAATGTCTATAAAACACAGAAATAGAGGAACATGTTAAAAACCAGAGGAATTCAATCAGTAAAATCCGGAATATGGAATACCCTAATGTCATATAAATAGTGAAAAATAAAAAGAGGATAGGCAAGAAGCTATGGATTAAATGATCCCTAAATGACACCCCACAGGGGTGGAGCAAGGTGGTGGACTAGAGACATCTCTTTATCAGCCACTTGCAGCGTGACAGGGGAGAGTGGATTTCAGCCACCTCTGGCTGGGGGAAACCTACCCAGAAACATCACTCTTTGGGAAGCAGCAGAAGATTCCAGGAGCCAGGGGGTAAATCTGACCTGATGAAGACCAGGACAGAAGGCAAGTGCCCAGACTTGGGCAGAGATTTGTGGCTAGCCCTCCTGCAGAGGACTAGGAACAGGAAAAGGCTGTTCTGCAGGTTTTGAATTTTGGGCTGAGCTGCTTTCAGGAGCTTCCTTGGAAGTGAGCTTAAGTGAGCATCTGGTGGCTCGTACTGGGTGAGAGGGGTAGCTCTCCCTTGGCTTGGCTACAAGCAGTGTGCTGACATTGTGGGAAGGCCCCATGGGAGGAACAGTCTGCAGGGTCTAGTGCACAGCTGACTCTGGTATGCCAGCTGAGCTCAGGCAACCATCCTTAAGGGTGAGCCGAACAGCCCTTATACCCCCAGGGAAGGCCATTTTGTTGTCAGGGACATTGTTTGACATGCCTCTTAAGAAATCTGGTGAGAGCTTCAGGATCCCAATTCCATGAGGACTGAATGCTAACAAAGCCACCAGACCAAGATTGAGGGCAAATACATCAGGAAGACAGGAGTGAGACCCCTCTGCAACTACAGAGTGGCTTTGGGCCCCTTCCTTAGACAGCAAAATCAGTGTGTGTGTTCTCTACTATCGAGGCAAACTATTGCAACACACACATGCACAGACACAATATTTTTTCTTTTCATTTACTGATATTTTTCTCAATTTTTCCCCTTAGTTTTTTTTTTTTTTTTTTTTTTATTTATTGCTGTTGTTCTTATTGTTTTTTATTTGGTTTGGTTGTATTTTTATATTTTCATTTCATTTTCTTCAATAGCAAGGGCTCCTCCATTTTGATTAGGATTTTTCAGACCATTTTATTCTTTATTTTTTTCTCTCCTTTTTTCTCTGTATTGGTAGAGATTCTTTTGCCTTTCTCATGTTTCCCACATAAATTTCTCATACAACAATTAAGATATTTCTCTTTTTCCCTCTTACATAATTGTATTTTTAATTTTCTTTAACTATCTATATTATGTTTTTCTTTTCTCTGAGGAATGGGTGTTCACATCATTGGTCTGGCTCAAGAAGGCCATGAGCTCATGGCCTAGGGTGTCCTAGCTTTGAACTTTGGAAAAATGGTATTGGTAGATCTCCACTGTAACACACTCCTGATCTTTTTCTATATTTGGCAGGGGTGAGGTCTTGCTCTCACCCAGGCTAGGAAGGAGCCCCTGACTTCAAGGGATCTGCCCAACCCAGCTCCACAAAGTCCTAGAGTTGTGGGTGTGGGCATAGCCTGTTTAGAAACATACACTGTTTCTCCTGTAGCTCTCTTTCTCTCTTTCTGTCTTTCTTCTCCATTTTTCTTCAATTCTTTCCTTTCTTTTTTCATTCTTTGTCTTTTGATTCTTTCTCTCTTTTTGCTCTTTACCCATCTCTTCCTTTTGACCTTATGCCAAAAGACCACTTCAACACCTAAGCTCTGAGACAAGAAAATTTAAAGTGAAAAAGGCAGTGAGAGGAAAAAGTAGAGGAAGAAAGTGAACAAAAAGAAAACATATGTGAAGACGAACCAATAGACAAATTCTGGCAACATGAAAAAGCAGAACAAAGTGACCCCACCAAGGGATCATGAGGTAGATGCAGCAGAGGATTACACCTATAAAAAAATAATGGAAATGACACAAAGAGAATTTAAGATATGGATGGCAAAAACAATGAAGAGAATTGACAACAAAGTGGAAAATAATCAAAAGGAAATCCAAAAACAGAACCAAAAAATGGATGAAAGATACAAAGAATATAGAATATAGAAATGGCATAGCTTAAAGAATTGAAGGAGTCAATCAGGAAACTTAAAGATGTAGTAGAAAGTATCAATAACAGATTAGATCATGGAGGAGAATCTCAGAGCTAGAGGATAAACTTCTTGAGCTAATGTAGGCAGTTAAAGAAGCAAAAAAGAAGAGAAAAAAGCAGAATATTCACTTAGAGAATTATAAGACTTGATGAAGCATTTAAACATATGAATTGTAGGGATTTCTGAAGGAAAAATAGAACACCCCAAAGGAATGTAAGCTCTACCAGAAGCTATCATAAGTGAAAATTTCCCATCGAACTCCAGGTTGTCTCAACATAAACAAAGCATCTCCTTGACACATTGTAAGGAATCTCCCAAAGTCAAGATGAAAGAGAAAATTCTACAAGCAGCCAAGAGTAAGCACCAATTGGCTTAGTCAGGCAGATCCAATAGGTTGACAGTGGACTTTTCAGCTGAAACTTTCCAAGCCAGAAGAGAATAGTCATGTACCTTTAACCTTCTTATACAAAGCAATTTTAAGCTCAGAATTCTGTATCCTGCTAAACTAAGCTTCAAAATCAATACAGAAATCAAATCTTTTTCTTATATGCAAACATTGGGAAAATTTGCTACAAAAAGACAAGTTCTACAGGTAATATTTAGACCTATTCTCCACACTGACCATCACAATGGTCTGCCAGCAGAGTAAACACCCAGAAACTAAAGATAAAATTCTAGCTTCCACAATGGCACAAAGCATGAAGTTTCATTGCTTAGTTTATGAAAATGAAAATGAAAAGACTAGAACATCCCAATACTTATCAATTCCCTCAATAAATGTAAATGACTTGAATTACCCACTGAATAGGCACAAGCTTGCCAATTAGATAAAAAAAAAAAGTACAAGCCATTTTAATAAAAATGCAGAAGCCATTTATATGCTGTCTCTAGGAATACACCTAACCTTCAAGGATAAAACAAGACTCAGAGTGAAGGGCTGGAAAACAATATTTCAGGCAAGTGGAAATCAGAAAAAAAGGAGGGGCTGCACTTTTATTTTCAGATACAAGTGGATTTAAAGCAACTAAAGTTGAGAAAAGCAAAGATGGTCACTTCATACCAGTTAAGGGAACATTACAACAAGAGGACATTTCAATTCTAAATATTTATGTGCTGAACTTAAATGCAACCAAATTTATGAAACAGACCTTTTTTGGTCTAAGCAATATGATATGATATTCTATAATACCATAATATCAAATGACTTTAACACCCCTCTGACACAACTGGGCAGAACTTCTATATAAAAACTAAACAAAACTACAAGGGACTTAAATGTGTCCCTAGAACAAATGGGCTTAAGAGACATATAGAGAACACACCATCCCAAAGCTAAGGAATATACATCCTTCTCATGAGGCAATGGAAGATTCTATGTGATAGATCATAACATAGCACACAAAACAAACCTCAAAAAAATTAAAAGAATTGAAATTTTACCTTGTATCTTCTCAGACCACAAGGCAATAAGGGAAGAAATTCAATTCCAACAAAATCTTTTATCCCTACATAAAAGCATGGAAATTAAACAACCTTATTCTGAGGGATAGAAGGGTCAAGGAAGAGATAAAAGAGGAAATTATGAAATTGCTCAAACATAACAACAAATTACTGACAAGCTACCAAACCCTGTTGGATGCTGAAAAAGCATTCCTAATAGGAAAATGTATCAGATTTGATTTCTACATTCAAAACATACAAGAAGAGCACATCAGAAACATAATGTATGATCTTTTTATTTTTTGAGACAGAGTCTCATTATGTTGCCCTCGGTAGAGTGCCATGGCATCACAGCTCACAGCAACCTCAAACTCTTGGGCTTAAGTGATTCTCTTGCCTCAGCCTCCCAAGTATCTGGGAATACAGTCACCTGCCACAACGCCCAGCTATTTTTTGGTTGGTGTTGTCATTGTTGTTTGGCAGGTGCAGGCTGGATTCGAACCTGCCAGCTCTGATGTATATGGCTAGGGCCCTAGATATTGAGCTACAGGCACTGAGCCATAATGTGTCATCTTAAGGAAGTGGAAAAAGAAGAGCAATCAAATTCCAAACCTATCAGAAGAAAAAAAATAACCAAAATTCAATCAGAAATAATTAAATTGAAAACAAAAAATTCATTCAGAAAACTAATGAAACAAAAAGTTACATTTTCAAAAAAAATAAATAAAATTGATAAACTTTTATCCAGATTAACTAGAAATAGAAAATTAAAATCTCTAATAGCCTAAATAAGAAATGAAAAAGGAGAAATAAGTAGAGACATCACAGAGGTGCAAAAGATTATCTCTGACTACTGTAAGAAACTACCCCCAGAACTTTGACAATGTGGAAGAAATGGACTATTACCTGGAATAACAGCTTCCTAAGACTTAACCAGGAAAAAATAGATCTCTTCCAATATCAAGCATTCAGATCCAAGAAAAAATAAAAAATCTTTCAAGAAAAAAAAAATCAGGACCAGATGGCTTCACACTATTAAACCTTCAGAAAGAGCTTATACCTAGATTGCTGAATCTATTCCAAAATATTAAGAAAGAAGGAAACTTCCCCCAACATGTTCTGTTAAGCAAATATCACTCTAATATTAAAATCGCCCATCTAAAAAAAGAGAACTACAGATCAATTTCACTAATGAATATCAATGCAACAATACTCAATAAAATCTTAGCTAATAGATTGTAGCTACTCATTAAAAAATTATACATAATATTCAAGTAGGCTTCATTCCAGGGACACAAGGCTAGTTTAACATATGCAAATTCATAGATTTATTCAAAGTATCAATAGAAGCAAAATGCTCTATTTTTTGACCATATGATTCTCTCAATAGATGCAGAAAAGGCATTTGACAAAATTCAGCATCCTTTTCTAACAAGAACACTTAAGAATATTGTCATAGGTTGCACATTTCTTAGGCTGATTGAAGCCATCTATGACAAACCAACAGCTAATATCATATTAAATGGAGCAAAACTGAAAGTTTTTCCACTTAGAACTGGAGCCAGAAAAGGATGTCCTTTATCATCACTACTATTCAACATAGTGCTGGAAGGTCTAGCCAAGGCAATCAGGCAAGAGAAGGAAATAAAGGGGATCCAAATGGGGACAGAGGAGGTGAAACGCTCACCTTTTGTTGAAGATATGATCTTATACTTAGTGAATCTCAGAGACTCAACTACAAGACTCCTGGAAGTAATGAAGAAATACAGTAATGCCTTCAGGTATAAAATCAATGTCAACAAATTAGTAGCTTTTGTATATACCAATAACAGCAAAGTTGATAAGCTAATCAAAGACACAATTCTCTTCACAGTAGCTTACCTAACAAAAGAGGTGAAAGAACTCTACAAAGAGAATTATGAAACCCTAAGAAAATAAATAGCAAAAGACATTAACAAATGGGGGAAGAACCAACATTGTTAAAATGTCTATACTACCCAAAACAATCTGTAGATTCAATGCAATCCCCATTAAAATACCAAATCATACTTTGAAGAACTAGAAAAAATAGTTCTGTGTTTCATATGGAACCAGAAAAAATCCATATAGCCAAGGCAACTTTTAGTAATAAAAACATAGCCACGGTGCTTTTTATTACAAGCCCACGGTGCTCAAAACAGCATGGAATTGGCACACAAATAGAGACCTAGACATATGGAATCAAATACAAAACCAAGAGATGAAACTAATCTCTTGTAGCCATAGGATCTTTGGTAAACCAAACAAAAGCAGATACTGGGGAAAAGAATTCCTATTCAATAAATAGTGCTGCGAGAACTGGATAACCACATGCAAAAAACTAATACTGGACCTGTACCTCTTACTACTTACAAAAATTGAGTCAAGATGTATAAAAGACTTAATTCTAAGACATGAAATGATAAAAATCCTAGAAGAAAGTGTGGGAAAAGACTCTTAAGTTAGTAAGCCCAGGAAAAGATTTTATGAAGATGGCTTCAGGGGTAATTGCAACAACAAAAATAAAGAAATGGGACTTCATTAAACTGAAAAGTTTCTGCACAGGTAAGGACCCAATAATTAGTGCAAATAGACAACCTTCAAAATGGAAAAACATATTTGCATGTCATGAATCTGACAAAGGCTTGATAACTAAGATTTTCAAATTAAACAACAAAAAAGAGTAAATAATCCCATCTATCGCTGAACAAGAAACAAGAACAGAACCTTCTCTGAGGAAGACAGAAGAATGTCCAACAAAAATATGAAAAAATGGGCTTGGCCCCTGTAGCTCTGTGAGTAGGGTGCTGGCCATATACACTGAAGCTGGCTGGGCCTGCTAAACAATAATGACAACTGCAACCAAAAAGTAGCCAGGCATTGTGGCAGATGACTGTAGTTCCAGCTACTTGGGAGGCTGAGGCAAGAGAATCACTTAAGCCTAAGAGTTTGAGGTTGTTGTGAGATGTGATGCCGTGACACTCTACACAGGATGACATAGTGAGACTCTGCCTTAAAAAAAAAAAAAAAAAAAGAAAAAATGCTCATCGTCCCTAATCATCAAAGAAATGTAAATCAAAACCATCCTGAGATATCACCTAATCCCACTGAAAATGGCCTACATTACAAAGTCTCAAAGCTGCAGATGCTGATGTGGATGTGGAGAGAAAGGAACACGTTTACACCTCTGGAGGGACTGCAAACTAATACAGCCTTTTTGGAAGGAAGTATGGAGAATCCTCAAAGAACTCAAATTAGACCTCCCATTTGATCCTGCAATCCCATTCCTACATATCTACCCAGAAGAAAAAAATCATTTTATCATAAGGACATTTGTACTAGACTGTTAATTGCAGCTCAATTTACAATCACCAAAATGTGGAAACAATGTAAATGCCCACCAACTCAGGAATGAATTAACAAGCTGTGGTATATGTATACCATGGACTACTATTCATTCAGCCATTGAAAAAGATGGAGACTTCACATCTTTTGTATTAACTTGGATTAAGTTGGAACACATTCTTCTTAGTAAAGCATCACAAGAATCTAATGTACTCAATACTAATATGAAGAGCTTGCATCTATACTGCAGAACCTTAGTAGCAGATGATCTAATACATACCCACATAAGAGAAAAACTCGATTCAATTCAAGTTGAGGGGAGGGGGAATAAGGGAGGGGGTAAAGGGAGGAGGGGAGGGGATTGGTGCGCTCTCATTTAATAGGTTCAATGCAAGGGTATATGGCAAATCTGTTGGGTGCGGGACACACCTACAACTACAACAGCATCTCTACCTAACAAATGCAAATATTGTAACCTAGTTGTTTGTACCCTCACGTTAACCTGAAAAAATTTTAAGAAGATACACAGTGGTCAAATATCAAATATGGGCAAAAAAAAAAAAAAAAAAAATCATGAGATATCTGTGGACATCTGAGTAGTGACTAGGTGTTTAAAGGCAGTAAATAATTATTGTTCTTATTTCTCAGTTGTAATAATATTTAATTTTGGTTAAAGGGAGTTATACACTGAAATATTAGTGGATCAAACCATTGAGGTCTGCAATTTTCTCCAAATAATTCAGGGAGGGGCTACCTGGATATAGGTGAACCGGGTTTCGCCTTGTGTTGGTCATTTTTGAAGCTGACTGATGGGCACACAGTGATTCACGATTGTACTCTCTCTACTTGTATTTACATTTGTGATTTTCAAAAACAAAATGCTTTTTTTATAAAAACTGTGGCAGTGTTTTAAAATTTTGGCAGTGACAGACTCAGGAACGCAAATCCAACCCTTCTTACTGAGAAAACGAAGACAAAAAAATACACACCTGTATAAACATATAAACACACACACACACAAGCAAAGGTAGTGAGGTAATTTCAGGGGCAAGGATTAGGGAAAGAAGGAAGTCTAAGGATGAAAACTATGCTTGGGGGATAAATTTTCCTTAGAAATGTCTTCCAATTTGAGGAAAGCAGCTGGGAGACCAAGAAGTTAAATATAGTCTTCAACAGACTCAAAGGCCTAGAGGTACAGGGTCCACAAAAGAAAGAGTGAGATTTCAACCCCAAAGGGCTACACCCTGCAGAATTAGAAGATTGGTAATACTAAGGAGTGGTGTGCATGTAGGCATTATAATCAGTTGGGAACTCTTTAGGCATCTTTTATGTCCAGACAAATATGCAAGAGAAATGAGTGCATGTGTCCATAAAAATTCTTGTATAAGAACATTCAGGGTGTTCATAACATCCAAAGGCTGGAGACAATCTAAATGATGATCAACAGAGAATAGATTAACAAGCAGTGGCATGTTCATACAGTGGAATGCTAGTCTACATTCTTTGAAAAAGAGCAATCAATTCCATTGAGTCACAAAACAACCTGCTGAGCAAGAAAAATAAGTGTTCCTCTGACAGAGGGAAAGGGGTAGGTAGGGGAGAGACCAAGAGGAGGGACTCAAAGGCAATGGGGCTATCGTTCTTTTTAAAAAGAACAACATAGACCAGCTCAGCTTGGTGGCTCATGCCTGGAATACTAGCCCTCTGGGTGGCCAAGCCTGTGGATTATTGAGCTCAGGAATTTTAGACTAGTGTGAGGAAGAGCAAGATCCCTTCTCCACTAAAAATAGAAAAACTGGCCTTCCAGGGTGGCTCATGCCTGTAATCCTAGCACTCTGGCAGGCCCTGGTAGGTGCATAGCTTGAGCTCAAGAGTTCACGACCACCCTGAGCAAGAGTGAGACCCCATCTCTAAAAATAACTGGGTGCCTGTAGTCCCAGCTACTTGGGAGGCTGAAGCAAGGGACTCCCTTCAGCCCAAGAGTTTGAGGTTGCTGTGAGCTAGATGACAATACTGCACTCTACCTAGAGTGCAGAGTGAGACTCTGCCTCAAAGAAAGAAAGAAGGAAAGAAAGAAAGAAGGAAGGAAGGAAGGAAGGAAAGAAAGAAAGTGTAAGATAGCTGCATAGATGTATGTCAGGTAAAATTTTGTGCTTTATAGAATATGAGAAATATTAACATCTGGTAAATATTTAACACTACTAAAAGGACTACAAATTGATTTCAAATACATTTCAATTGTAATCAAATTTAAAAGGATGTATTCTAGCTTCAACTCCCGAGCCCTCAAAAGACCCCCAAATGAAAACCTATCTATATCTGACATCACCCCAGTATCCTTACCTATGATACAGAAAGACAGCTGCCTTACCTGGCTCATCATTGAAGCCTCCATGTACGTGGCCTCGTCCAGTAACCTCAGCAGCTCCTGAAACTCACCATCCTGGTACTCAAATCGCTTCCCAAAGGTGATGGAGGAAATGATATTGGAAACTGCGTTGTTGATTTTGAAGTGAGGGTCAAAAGGCTGCCCTGGAGGGGGAGGAAGAGCAAGATGGATCCTTCTGATGGGACTCTGCTACTTCCTGTTGACAGACTCCTCTCTATGACATGGGACATACCTAATACAGAACCATTTTTGAGACCCGGCCATACCACCTCACACTGGGTCTGCCATGCAACAAGCACCCG
>CAUYPK010099037.1:0-15720 GCA_963574355.1 Loris lydekkerianus
TAATTAATTCCCAAATTATGGTGGAGTTTGACCTGTTATTAGAACGTATATAGTCCTTCAAAAACTAGAATTGATAATTGTTTTTTTTGTTTTTTTACAAGAGTATAAAGCTGTTGACCTGGGGAGTGTGCTTTGGCATCACAGCTCACAGCAACCTCCAGCTCTTGGCTTAGGCGATTCTCTTGCCTCAGCCTCCCAAGTAGCTGGGACTACAGGTGCCCGCCACCATGCCTGGCTATTTTTTGTTGCAGTGTGGCCGGGGGCCCGGTTCGAACCTGCCACCCGCAGTATATGGGGCCGGTGCCCTACTCACCGAGGCACAGGCACCACCCTATTTTAGAGATCTTAAAATACCATTGATTATAAGGTCTTGATAAAATGCAGCAAGGAAGAGGAAGATTTCTCAACAGGAAGGTTTATCTTAGAACCAATAAAATGTGGTTAACTCAATATGGAGACTTTAAAAATCTACTTCTAGGCTTGGGGCCCGTACCTCAGTGAACAGGGCGCCGGCCACATAGACCGAGGCTGATGGGTTTGAGCCCAGCCTGGGCTCGCTAAACAACGACGACAACTGCAAACCAAAACTAAACAGGCATTGTGGCAGGTGCCTGTAGTCCCAGCTACTTGGGAGGCTGAGGCAAGAGAATTGCTTGAGCCTAAGAGTTTGGGGTTGCTGTGAAGCTGTGACGCCATAGCACTCTACTGAGGGCAACATAATGAGACTCTGTCTCAAAAAATACATATGTGTGTCTGTGTTGTGTATAAATATATATATACTTCTAAATAATTCCTGACTCAAAGAAGAAATCATAATAGATATTTAAAAATACTTAGAAGGAAATACAAAACATATACACTGAAAGTTAAGGAAAATTTATACTTTTAGATGCCTACACCTGAAAAAGGCTGAAAATGAGTGAGCTGTCTCTTGCTTATAACAATAAGTAAAAGAGTAAAGTAGAAGAAGAAAGTAAAGAATATTCCTTTAAAGAAGGTTGCTTGTTTTGTGTTTATGCTCCATGACACATACACATCACTGGCTTCAAGACTTCACCAGACTTCAGAATCATCCAAGAAACATTTTAAAAATTACAACTCCCAGAACCCACTCCAAACTTATTGAACCAGAATTAGTGTAAGGCCTAGAAATACATATTAGTAACAAACTTCGGGATGATTCTAATAAACACAGGAACACCTTCCCCAGAAGACTAATTCATCACCTTGCTACACAAAGCAACTTTAACTGATGGATTTCCAAAAGCTAAAAGGGTTTATGTGCAAGTCACCAACTAGGCTAATACAGAGTCTACTCTGTGATCTAAGGACTAAGGGACATAGTTACAACACCCATTCTGCTACCAGCAAGACCACTCCCAAGAGGTTAAGTGATCACCTACCTAGACAGCCCTTCCTTGGCGCAGTCCAGTACAACTGACTCAGGTTCAAATCCTAAAAGACCCTGGGCCCACAGGAAAGCTTATGTGAGAACTTGAAAGGAATACTTCGTGGCTTGAATAACGAGACCTTTTAAGGCTGCTGATATTCCTCCCTGCTGCTGCTGCTGTACCATGATGACATTTTCACACGTAGGCAATGTTCCTAGGAACATCTGCAGCACATGGATAGTGGGTCCAACCACAAGACTGCATCAATACACTCCCTTCAAAACATATGGCTACTTGCCAAAATACTCTAGTGATTTTCCTAATAGACTGTCCTTAAACTTAACATCATTTTGCCTACTGACTAGATGGTCAAATCAAAATGACCAGACTCAATCACTCTGGTGTCATGTCAGGATTGGAGAAAGAGAAGCAAACATAACAAAGAACTTAGCTAGGCAGTGCCACCACACTGTCAATCAAACACAGCCACAAATAGATCAGTAACCCTGTCACGGCTGCCATGTTCTTTCAGGTCACAATTGTCTTTGCAGTAACTGTTCTCTCTGCCTGGGCTGTTGTCACCTTTGTCTCTTCTGTCAAAGTCCCAGTTGTCTGGATCAACCTCTTCCTGATGATGTCCCTAACTTCTGCATGAGCACCCACACCCTCCCCACCAGGCAGAGTTATGCTCCTCCTCCTTGTTCTCATTGCACCCCACAACAATCCTTTCACAGGACCTGCTACCTCACTTGCCTACAAACACCAATGCCTAAATCTTGAACTCTAGTTTTCTTATTACTATGTGACCTTAGACAAAGAAAGCTCTCAATCTCAAATTCTAAAATAGGGATTATAATGATTTGTACTTCCTTAACTGCCTTCACAGGTACCTATGGAATAAATGCTGTTACATATGGGAGGGGTTTAACACAATGCCTGGCACCCGACAGTACCCAGTAAAAAGTAGCTGTTAAAAAAAAAAAAAATGTCTGTACAATGAATGATCAGAGAGAAAGGATGAAAGAATAGAGAAGATGCCGACGGTGGAAGGGGGGAGAGAGAAAGAGGTGAGCCCACCAAAGGAGTTTCACCAAGACTTGTGCGAGGTAAGCTTTTGCTCTGGCTACCATTACAAGTGGCGTTTCAGAGTACACAGCCAGAAGGAGATCTAAGCTGATTGAGTGCTGGCTGACCTCTTATGCTTCACAGCTCCTGCCAACAGCTTTGCTTGGGAGAACTTGTTCTTGTTTTCTATGGATTTCACAGCCACTTTCTTTTCCACTTCCTTCTTGTTTTCTGAAGAAATTCCAACCTTCTTGAGATTATTGTGAGTTACAGGTTAAGGATCAAACTTAATGAAAAAGCTATCACAGGGCAGTAATAAATCGAGAGAGGGACAAAAAATATATGTATGACCCACTAGCCCTTCAGCTATGCCAGGTAATGCCTGGCCTCTTTATTTAAAAAAGCCTTCTCCTCTTTACCAGTCAAATCTATCTAATTTCTAGAGAAATGAAGGTGACCACAGAGCAACACAGCACATCAACCCCAAAATAATACAGAAAAAGCAACTTTTCTTTGGATTCTCATTGAAAATCTGAGCACAGCCAGAAAACCAGCTATTACCAAAGCCAATATCATGCTTGATGGGGAAAACAAAGAATTATAAAGAAATCAGAAAAAAGCAAGGCTTCCCTGAGAACGTGTACTTTCCCTCCATTCCAAGGGTAAAAGCAAATTTTGCAGAATGTCCTCATGAACTATTAGTGTCATTCAATCTTAGACATGAAAGCTAATTCTGCTCTACTAGTACAAGGGACTATCAGAATCACCTTAAGCCTCATTAAAAATGTTGAATCTCGGCTCGGCGCCTGTGGCTCAAGCAGCTAAGGCACCAGCCACATACATCTGAGCTGGTGGGTTCAAATCCAGCCCAGGGCCTGCCAAACAACAATGATGGCTGCAACCAAAAAATAGCCAGACATTGTGGCGAGCGCCTATAGTCCCAGCTACATGGGAGGTAGAGGCAGGAGAATCCCTTAAGCCCAGGAGTTAAAGGTTGCTGTGAGCTGTGATTGCCACAGCACTCTACCCAGGGCAACAGCTTGAGGCTCTGTCTCAAAAAAAAAAAAAAAGTTGAATCTCCCTAAACCTTTCAGTCAGGCATGGTGGTTCCTGCCTCTCATCTCAGTACTTTGGGAGGCTGAGGCCAGCCTGATCAATATAGTAAGGGTCTATCTCTACAAAAAACAAACAAACAAAAAAAAAAACTAGCTACTTGGGAGGCTGAGGCAGAGCAATTACTTCAGCCCAGGTGTTCAAGGCTGCAGTGAGCTATAATCAAGCCACTGCATTTCAGCCAAGGCAATGTAGCAAGACCCTATCTCTAAAAAACTAAATAAACACACTCTCAAGGTGATTATAATGAGAAACTGTGTGCATAGATACCATAAGAACTGAAAAGGTTTTTTTTAAAGAATAAGTAGTTCCCTTGTGCCATCACTTTTTCATGTTTGACATCAACAGCTGGCTCTCAAGGTCTGTCACTTTCACTTATTCTCTCCACCAGCCCATCCCTCCCTCCCTTTTATGCTCTCGCTTATAACTTAGTAAACACGTTAAATATTCTGACATGGTACAAGTACTTATTTAAGACGCAATAGTGCCTTACTGGAACAAGAGTGACATCTAGTGCCCAAGAAATCTATGAACTATTATTAGCATAGAAGGTAGGGGATAACATCTCGGCTATTTGTCCATGTCTTTGAACAATGGAGAAAACTGGGTACCAAAAATAAGAAAATTATAACTCTAATCACTCTGCAGACACTAACTATGTGCTTTTAAGTTACCTTAAAATTTTTCAGTATTCAATAGGGATTATGTATCATGCTCAGTACTATTCTGAGTTTCACCAATTTATTGTTTTTAAGGAAATCAGAGAAGCTAGTAATATGTTAATACTAAATATTCACTTTTATAAAACAATAAAAGAGAATGCCAAAACCCATCAGCATGTTGTGATATTTATTCCAACTCCATCATCAATTCTCAAAGAAAACTCTCAAAATATTAAATTTTGGAAAATGAAACAAAAATGGAAAAAAAAACAAAAAAAGCACACATGTATTTATAACACCAGGACATAGACAAGACCCAACATTTAGCTTTTTATTTTTTCAAAATGAAGAAATACCTGAACTTTTCTGGAGGACGAAGGGAGTGGTGTTAATAATCTTATTTTTGATTTACATTCAAAGTGTAAGTGATTTTTTTTCCCACTTAAGTCTCTCCCCCCAAATGCTTTAAAAATATAAAACACACCTTAAAAATCTCAAGAAATTCATTAGATGAGGCATCTTATTTAAAATCTTATATTTTGAACATACAAAATATTGTTGAATACTCGTTTAAGCTGAGAGGAAATAACAAGAGTTCTGTTGTTTACATGGCACAAACCATAGCTTATTTGTGTTGAGAAGTAGCACTGTTATAAAATGTATCATACAATAATAAAGCAAAGCCAAGAATCAGCTTCTAATTTAGAGTTTCAATAAACAAATGTCTGTCTTTCAAATCCTATCTCAACAGGTTTCTGGCTACTTGAGTGCTTGGGATTAGTGCACTTTACCTCAGTAGGCTGAAAGGAGGCCTGCTATTCCTCACTATTTTTAAACACACAGAACTTTCCAAGTTTCTAATTAAAGCCCATATCCCTAGAGCCTCTTCAGTGTTGTACTGTAATGTTACCAAGTCAGGACAATTTCCTTTCTCCATTGCTGCCCTGTTCATTCTTTCCTTTTATTTATTTATTTATTTATTTATTTATTTATTTATTAAAAAAAAAAAAAAAAATTTTTTTTTTTTTTTTTTTTTTTTTTTTGGAGACAAAGCCTCAAGCTGCCGCCCTCACTAGAGTGCTGTAGCATCACAGCTCACAGCAACCTCAAACCCCTGGGCTTAAGAGATTCTTGCCTCCACCTCCCAAGCAGCTGGGACTACAGGTACCTGCCACAATGCCCAGCCATTTTTTGGTTGTAGCAGTCACTGTTGTTTGGCAGGCCCAGGATTCAAACCTGCCAGCTCTGGTGTATGTGGCTGGCGCCTTAGCCGCTTGAGCTATAGGCGCCAAACCCATTCTTTCCTTTTAAATGAAAACCAAAGTGCATCTCACACTCACAGCACTACTCTCCAGAATGCTGCTTTCAGAGACGTTTTATGTCTTATTTGCTAGTCTACCAACAAAAAATTAAGACATTATTCAAGTGAAAGTGTAATGAATATTATTTCCTTAGAGGAAAAAGCTTAGTGTGTGAAAACAAAGCAACACGTGTATCAGCCCATTTCTACAAACATAAACGTATAATACCAATCTGGGATCATTAAGATAGGGCAAGGGTTCAGAACCATCAGTCTCAATCCTAGGAGTAGCTTCCCACCAACTCCTATCATGATGTTGCACCTAAATGCCACTAACAGAAATGGAACTGGAAGCTGGGTCTTTTGCTATGAGTTCTGATGTAAACAAAATCCCAGGGAATCTTTCAACAATTTCTTCCACATAACTCTTTAATGGAAGTTGCTGCACACTTGAGATAAGAAAATACCAACTAACGCATACACAGTCATATCACCAATCACACTACTGAGGTTACTAAACATATAAGTTCGAAATATCCAAATAAGCTTCCCCACAGAAAGAAACAAGTTAGGGTGGCCTTATTAACATCTCCTATGGGCAGCACCTGTGGCTCAAAGGGGTAGGGCGCCGGCCTCATATGCCAGAGGTGGTGGGTTCAAACCCAGCCCCGGCCAAAAACCACAAAACATCTCCTATGAATCATTCATTAATTTATTCACATATTTACTGAGAACCTAATAGATGACAGGCACTAGGGGGATCAGAGGCAACCAAGTCAGATAAAGTCTTTGTTGTTATGAAGCTGGCTGACTTTACATTCCAGCAATAAAAAGACAATAAGCAAATAAAGATAATTTTCAGATAATGACAAATGCTATTTAAAAACTGGAGACACTGCGTGGTACCTATGGCTCAGTGGGTAGGGCGCCAGCCCCATATACCAAGGGTGGCGGGTTCAAACCCAGCCCTGGCCAAACTGCAACAAAAAAATAGCCGGGCGTTGTGGCAGGTGCCTGTAGTCCCAACTACTTGGGAGGCTGAGGCAAGAGAATTGCCTAAGCCCAGGATTTGGAGGTTGCCGTGAGCTGTGTGATGCCACGGCACTCTACTGAGGGCAATAAAGTGAGACTCTGTCCCTACAAAAAAAAACAAAAACAAAAAACGGAGACTTTACATCTTTGTATTTACCTAGATGGAAATGAAGAACATTCTCCTAAGTACCCCAAGAATGGAAAAGCAAGCACCCAATATATTCAGCACTAATATGAAACTAGTAGATGAACAACTACATGCCCACACAAAAGAGAAAAACACAAATTCAAGAAGTGGGGGAAAGGAAGAGGAAGGAGAGAGAGGAGTTGGGAAGCTCCCACCTAAAGGCACCAGGTAGGGTACATGGCACACCTTCTGGGTGAAGGGCTCAACTACAACTTGGACTTTACTTAACAAACACAAACAATGTAACCTAATTTAGGTACTCTTGTATTAATCTGAAATACTAAAAAATAAAATTAAACATAAAAAATGGTGTTACAGTGAAGTGGTTTTTACAGTGAAGCAAATGTAGATGCAGTGCTTCTAAGTCTCCAAAAGGGAGTACTGGCAGATCCTAAGCCATGAAATGTCAGCCCTGTGAAATCTAAGGGTAGAACATTTCAGGCTGAGGAAACAGCACATCTGAGGCCTGGATATGGCCTCACAAAGCTTGGTGAGAGGGGAACACATTGAAGGCCAGCAGGCTGGAGTGCAGTCAACATGAGGAAGAGTGATTTCAAGACATATCAGTAGGGTGGGCTGGTCTAAATTAATGCAAAGCCTCATAGGGCCTAATAAAGAATCTAGACTTTAGGGTGGCGCTTGTGGCTCAGTGGGTAGGGTGCTGGCCCCATATACTGAGGGTGGTGGGTTGGAACCTGGGCCCAGCCAAACTGCAACAAAAAAACAGCCAGGCATTCTGGTGAGAGCCTATAGTCCCAGCTAGTCGGAAGGCTGAGGCAAGAGAATTGCCTAAGCCCAGGAGTTGGAGGTTGCTGTGAGCTGTGATGCCAACAGCACTCTACCAAGGGCAATAAAGTGAGACTCTGTCTCTAAAAAAAAAAAAAAGGAATCTAGACTTTAGGCTGGGCACCCATAGCTCAATGGTTAGAACGCTGGTTGCTGGTCCCATGCACCAGGGGTGGCGAGTTTGAACCCAGCCAGGGCAAAACAAAACGACAACAATCTAGACTTTAGTCTAAATGCACTGAGAAAGCACTAGAGCATTTCAAATAAAAAAATAACAAGCCGCCATGTATGTTTTTAAAAGTTCCCTTTGTTGTCTGAAGAACAGATTATTGAGGATGAGAGTAAAAACAGAAACCAATTATATGGTCAAAGAGTCCAGAGGAAAATCTACAACTACTACAGTTGCAATAGAGACTGCACGAACAGGAGAAATGTGGAGTACATTTTGGAAGCAGTTTGTGGCCCAGGTACCTGGAGCCATAGCACTATCAGTTACTAGAACTGGGAAGACAAAAAAAAACAAAAAAACAAAACAGACTTTGTTTTGGGAGGGCAGTGCGATGCAAATGAGAGGGATGTGGCATGGAATTGAGAATTCTGATTCAGCCAAGTTACATTCATGACGTCACTATTAAGACATTCAAGCAGATGCCAAAAGGGTAACACTGAACCAAGTAAAGTCACCTTTGCTGCCTTCTCAGCCCCTCTACGGGACAGGCCATACTGCACCACTGGAGAAGATTTTACTAAGGAAAGTTGCTAAACATGTCCTTTTAAAACTCAGAAGCCAATGTGTCCCCAAGTGAGGCTGATTTGCATTGTCTCAGAGCCTAATCCCACAGGCGAGGTGGATGTTTCGCTGCAAAACTCTCACACACAATACAAACTCCCCAAGTCCAGCTAGCTTGTCAGAATCACAGAAAACCAGTGCTGAAAGACACTTTAGAGATCACCAGGTAGAGAGCCCTCTTTCCATTAACAAGGAAATGGAAATCCACAGATATGGATGAGGAAACAAACACCTCGCTGATTTCTCTCAAAGTACAAAGGATATTCTGTATTCTGCCAGTTCTTTCAGTTCTTCTTCTCTTCGTTGCTTTTCTATTAGTTCCTGCTGCCGAGAAACCTCATCAAGGAAGTTGGTTTCATCTTCATTTAAGCCTCTCACCATGTTTTCTGAGGAAATAATTAAACAAGGAACACTTAGTAGGCTAAAGGGAAAAATAAGATTTTTCCTTTTCCTTTTTTAATAAACAGCAGATTCCTCAGGGAATAAAAAGAAAGAACTGGTAAACACCGTGGCTTTAGGATAGATAACATGGCATAAAAATCATGGCATTTCACCCATTACTTGAAATTAGCACAGAATTAAAATGGGTATCTTGAGCCTTAAACAAAAATGTTCAATGTGGTCTGGAAGGCAGGAGGTTTCTTTCTTCTACTAAATGAGCACCTGGAGACCAGACAATCAAGACAATAACATGGCAAGTTAGGAAAAGTGCTGCATGAGGCAAAAGTGCATCAGAAAGACCCCATGGAGTCCCTTGCACTGTATTTTCTGAAGCTTACTGAATTTGAACTGCTCCTCGTACTCCTGCTGCTTCCTATCTTTCTGTTCCTGCAGCCTTTCATATAGAGACCGAGGGTCATAAACCTCCTCTGGACATTCTGAAAAGAAAAGGAGGGGGGTGAGGGGGAAGAGAAGAAAGAGATAAGACACTTTAGAATTTTTTAAATATTATTTTGGAATCAAAAAGCATTTTGAAGGTTAAGTCTCTGCATGATCTGAATGTGAGGATAACACAAAAATAGTACAAAGTCCACAGCTGCCCTTTGGACCTCAGAGAGGGGCCAGCAGTTCCCAAAGCCAATTATCGATGTCAAAGGGCCAATGGCCTGAGACAGGTAACTGATTAAGAAGCCAACTCAAACCCTGCACGGCAGCAGCGTTCCGACCATGGGTCCACCGTGTAGATGGAGAAGACTAGCAGGATGTCCTGGAAGGCAGAGTGGGAGATAGGAAAGGGCAGGGATATGAGTATCCTGGTTCTGCTCCTAGCTATAAAGGGCCTTGCAGACTTGCAGACTTCACCCCTGAGTCTCAGTTCCTCAATTCTAAAAGGAGGACAATTCGTATCAACGTTGCAGGGCTATTGTAAGGGAAAGACAGTCATGCTGAATGTCAAACTATAAGCCTATATACCTTCTGGATCTTCGGGTTTTCGAACTTTCTCCCATTCTTCTTGCCTCTTTTTGCGCCGTTCATCTAGTTCTGCCTGAGAGACAAACCTCTTTTTGATAACAAGGTTACCGTCATCCCCTCCATCCATAATGGAACAATCAACCTATAAAACAAAAATGCATTTCAAGTGAGAAATTCAATTAAAATTCAAAAGAGAAACAGGGAGAGCTGCTTGTCTTACCCAGCAACAGACTAAAAATTCTCTATCAACTTTGAACTGAAAAAAAATCCTCAAATTTACAGATCACTGACGAAAACATTCAATTAAGGAATTTTCATACATCAGGTAGTTTTTACGTACATCAATGTTATCTACAAAGTCAGCAGAGGACCTGGAATAATCCAATGTGACTTTCATAGCCAAACTCACATTGCAGGTATTTCTCTGTCCCACTGGTCCAGACAAACTGGCCACCTGGTCACCCTATCCTTTTCCCAGTTCTCATCCTCCTTTTCTTTCCCTTTTTTTTTTTTTTTTGGAGACAAGAGTCTCAAACTGTTGCCGTTGAGTCACAACTCATGGCAACCTCCACCTCTTGGGCTCAAGCAATCCTCTTGCCTCACTTTTTCCATTTTTAGTAGAGACAGGGGTCTTGCTTTTGCTCAGGCTGGTCTTGAACTCGTGAGCTCAAGCAATCCACCCACCTTGGCCTCCCAGAGTGCTAGGATTACAGGCATGAGCCACCACACCCACCGGGCTCATCCTCCTTTTTCTGTAACATCTGACATTATTCCTTCTTGAAATTCATGTTTCTAGGACATTACACTATCTTCATTCACCTGCTCTTGCTTCCACATAGACTCAGATGGAGTATCTCATGAATTAAAAGAGCCTTAGTAATCGAGTCCAGTCTGTCCAGCAGGGAAGGTGTACAAACAAGGGTGAAGGTGAGACCGGAAGAACCCGGATCTCCCAACTTTCAATTCAGTGTACTTTCCTGTATACTAAGCTGATGCCTCCTTTATATCTTTCCTGTCCTTCCTCCCTATAAAAACTCCTTGTCTGTGCCACTTAAGAGTCTACAATCCTCTTTTCTCATTCCCACAGTAATTTCAACCACTTAATGTATATTTTGATGCAAAAGATTCCCAAATCTATTATTTCTACCTGAACCACTCTCTCTTCATAGAAAAGAAGAGAAAGAAATATGGAGGAGAGTGTATTACTCCTTTCAAAATACATCTTTCTGCTTTTCTTTACTTGTTTCTTTGTTTGAAGAACTGCAGGATTAACCTGCTACCCAGATAGGTTATGTTATTCACAGCATTATGTCCCAACAAGTAGCCACCTATTCAACCCAATGTCCATTCCAAAGTGACCTCTAATAACAAAATAATAAGTTTCTATTGCTACTACAAAAATAAAGTTCTTACCAGGCACCAAATACGTTTAATGCATATTATCTCATTTATATGCACACTAACCCTATGAGAAGTATTATCTGTTTACAGATGAAGCTAGGTCACTTTTCCAAGGTGACATATACAGGTGGTGAATGGTAGAGCTGAGACTCAAATCCAGGCCTGACATCAAAAGTTCATACTCTTACTTCACCATACTTCCCCTCCCCCACTGAAACCCCCAAATTGTGGTTGAAAACAAGGACATGTTGATTTCAGCTTTCTTCCTACATCCAACTTCTAGTGCTGAATGTTCATGCAGTGTTTTCATTCAGTAAAGATGGAAGCTGAGGGAAAAAACCCAAACATTCAGAACAAGAGAAGAATAGTCTCAGCCTGAATATTACTGTTGCTGAGGTTTAGGTCAATGTAACAACTATAAGAAAGAATTTTAAAGGTAACTAGAAAGAAAACTGTATCAACTGATAGCAGCTTTTGCTCCTACTTAAAGCCCACAACCTGGATACTCCTAATGCAGCATCACTTAAGTCTCCAGCCAGAGGCTTATTATAGAAGCAGAATTATTCAGTCTCTGTGATCATGCCAAAAATTCCTCAAGTCCTGCAGAACAACCTCAGCCAATAATTTCTTAAATGTCTCTGGCACAGAAAATGTGAACTTCATAGGACTCTAATGGATGGGAAAAACACAGTGAACCTTAATCTTCCCCTTTCTTATCCTCTAATAGCTACAGCTCTCCTTTCTTATCCTATATTTGCTATCTGGTTTCTTTCCCTCCCTATTTCCTGATAAATAATTCAGAGCAAGCAGGTCCTTTTAGCCCACCTAATATGATAATCTACCCAATTGAAATGAAAGCAATTTCTTATTTTTGGAGACAGTCTCACTTTGTTGCCCAGGCTGCAGTGCTGTGGCATTAGTCTACCATATATACCCAGGAGACTGTCATCCAACTCATATACTAAAACTTCAAGATGGACCACTGCACCCCCTTCATGGGCAGACAATTCTCTCAGTAAATCTGTTAGGACAGTTGCTCTTTAAAGTAAACTGAGCCAGGCACAGTGGCTCACACCTGTAACCCTAGCACTCTGGGAGGTTGAGGCAGGCGGATTGCCTGAACTCAGGATTTTGAGACCAGTCTGAGCTAGAGGGAGACACTATCTCTAAAAATAGCCCAGCATTGTGGCAGGCACCTATAGTCCCAGCTACCTGGGAGGCTGAGGCAAGAGGATCACTTGAGCCCAGGAGTTTGAGATGGCTGTGAGCTATAATGCCATGGCACTCTACCCAGAACAACAAAGCAATACTGTCTCAAAAAAAAAAAAAAAAAGTGAACTGAAATCTCTCTTCCTATAAATTCCACACATAGGTTTAATCCACTGAGACTACACAAAAGAATCAAATCTTCTCCAATATGACAATGCTTCAGTTGTTTGAAGACATCTCCCATGTTCCTAATTTGTTGCTTTTCTAAGCCAAATATTCCTAGTTGCTTTAATCTTACAAGATAGAGAAAAATAATAGTGTCTCAAAGCAGCAAATTTATCAGATTATATATGATTTAAACCTAGGAAATAAATGCTACAATATAGCAATGCCCCTGGCATTCATTAAATGCATCTCTTCATTTTTGTTACACATTTTTAAAAATGAAAATAATAGGGCTGAGCAGGGTGGCTCACACCTATAATCCTAGCACTTTGGAAAGCCCAGACAGGAGGATAGCCTGAGTCCAGGAATTCAAGATCAGCTTGAGCAAGAGCAAGACCTTTTCTGTAAAAAAAAAAAAAAAAAATCACGAAAATTAGCTGCTCATGGTATCACATGCCTGTGCTACTTGGGAGGCTGAGCCAGGATTGCTGGAGCCCAGAAGCTTGAGGGTGTAGTGAGCTATGATGAAGCCACTGCACTCTAGCCTGAGTAACAGAGTGAGAGGAGAGAGGAACAAAGGAAGGAGGGAAGAAGGGAGGGAAGGAAGGGAGTGAGGGGAAAAAGGAGAGGAGAGAAGGAAGGAGAGGAAAGAGGGAAGGAGAAGAAAGGAAAGAAGGAGGGAAGGAAGAAAGGAAAGAAAGGAGAAGAAGGAAGGGAAGGAGAGAAAGGGCAGGAAGAAAATAATATCAATAAAAAAATTTTCCAATATGTCAAAATAAAAACCTTTTACATTTCTACCTAAATAACAATTCAGGAGGGACTTTATGGTTATTCTTATACTTGAAAATTAAGAAATTAAAATCATTTATTTAATTTTCATGGCCTGTTGAGTTTTTAGAAAAAAGAACCTAAAAAGATACCTGAAGCTCAAAGGACTTTCTTTCACAAAAGTTCTCATATACACATAAATAAGATTGAATTTGAAATAGAAACACTAAAGAATTAAGAATCGCCCCAGCATTATAAATCACTTTTATAAAAAGACGAATTTATGAAATTCCAAGAATTTCTTACTCTTTTTTGTCACTCTTTTCTTTTCTTTTTATTTATTTGTATTTATTTATTTGTGGTTTTTGGCCGGGGGCTGGGTTTGAACCTGCCACCTCTGGCATATGGGACCTGGCATATGGGACCTGCATCCTACCCCTTTGAGCCACAGGCGCCACCCACTGTCACTCTTTTCTATTAGCTTTAGAATTCAACTTGTATGTTATTACCATCTTTTACACATAAGGACAAAACCAAGAATCACAGATGGTTAATAAAAATCAAGAAATAAAAACACTTTTTTTATTTTTGGAGGCAATCTCAGTTTGCCCAGGCTGGAGTGCTGTGGCATTAGTCTAGCTCACAGCAACCTCAAACTCCTGGGTTCAAGTGATCCTTCTGCCTCAGCCTCCTTAGCAGCTGGAACTACAGGTGCCTGCTACAAGGCCTAGCTAGTTTTTCTATTTTTAGTAGAGATGGGGTCTCATTCTTGCTCAGGCTGGTCTCAGACTCCTGAGAACAAGGGATCCTCCCACCTAGGCCTCCCAGAGTGCTAGGATCACAGGCATGAGCCACCTCACCTGTCCCATACAAGAAAAAATTTAAAAACAGGGCTTTATAATTTGACAGAGAAATTCTATTTCTCATTAGCTCTCAGTGGGCTGGTTTCCAGAAAACAGACACATGATCAAAACTTTAAGCTAGTACTTTGACATTCTCTTGATTCCATAATGAATCAAATAAACCAAGTTAGATGACCATACATAATAATAATGAGTGTCTATGAGTCTAAAAGGGACTAGGCTAAAACACAGACTGCTTTATCCATCTCTTTTTCTTTTTTGAGACAGTCTCACTCTGTCACCCTCAGTAGGAGTGCTATGGCATAATAGCTCACAGCAATCTCAGACTCCTGGGCTCCAATGATCTCTCGCCTCAGCTTCTGGAGTAGCTGGGACTACAGGCTTACGCCACAATGCTGTGTTTAGAGGCAGGGTCTCAACTCCAGCTCAGGCTGGTCTCAAAATCGTGAGCTCAGGCAATCCGCCTGCCTTGGCCTCCCAGAGTGCTGGGATTGAAGGTGTTAGCCACCCTACTGGGCCCTTTCATCTCTTTTTTCAATTTGCATTTTCTTCTGGAGATCCTTGCCTCCAATCAGTGCTGCCAGGGACACAATGGCTAATTAATATGCAGGTCTTCTCAGCAGTACAGGTAATGATAAATACTACAGACTCTCTCTGGAATTCTGAGACCTTAGTTCAAAACTTGGTTTCACCACATACCAGTTTTATGACACTGGACTTAACTTCTCTAAGCCTTGGTTTCCTCATTCACAGATTACACTCACCAATGGGATTCAAAATAGCACTGTACAATATAAAGCTGTTGTGAGGGTAAACAAGGTAATTCATGCAAAACACTTAATACAGTGTTTGGCACATGATTAAAAATGCTTTGGAAGGTTTGCTGTTACTACAAAGAACTATGCAGAGTTCTGGAGGCTATAGGAGTGAGAGAAATACTGCCTGCATGCAGAGCGGGCAGGGGAATAAATCAGTGACATAAATAACCATCCGAAATATTTTAAGTACAAGCTGTGAGAAATTAGAAAACACATACATACCCCACACATTTAACTTTAAACAAAGATAATTCTCAGCCAGGCACGGTGGCTCAAGCCTGTAATTTTAGCACTCTGGGAGGCTAAGGTGCGGGGATTGCCTGAGTTCAGGAGTTTGAGACCAGCCTGAGCCAGAGCGAGACTCCATCTCTAAAGAGACTCCATCTCTAAAAATATCGGAGTGGTGTGGTGAGCACCTGTAGTCCCAGATACTTAGGAGGCTGAGGCAAGAGGATTACTGCATATACTCGAGTATAAGCCGACCTGAGTATAAGCCGACCCCCTTAATTTTACCCTAAAAACTGGGGGAACTTAGTGGCTCAAGTATAAGCCGAGGTAGAAGTGCAGCAGCCACTGGTAAATTCCAAAAATAAAAATATATACCCAAAACAATTACAATAATTGAGGAATCAGTAGGTTAAATGCTGATACCCTCACGTCAGATACAGCTGAAGCTCTGTTTGGACATACAGATGATGAGGAGGAGGAATCCAGTTTTGAAGGATTTTAACCTTTGTGATTTAGCTTGATTACCTGT